>CM076572.1:146821824-147047415 GCA_034641835.2 Pinus albicaulis | reverse complement strand
TTCTCATTTGAGAAATTGAAAGTATTGATATGTCGTTGGTATGATGTTGGCTGTGATAAGGCTGGAATGAAGCTAGAGCTGGTTGAAAACAAATCGATCATTGTTTGTAGCCTCCCCCTTCTACTCTTTAATAAATATTGTTATTCATTTTCCCATATATATGTCTCTATTTCTTGTGCAATGGGTTCTTGAATGATATATGTATTTCATATCTAATCCATATGATTGAGTAAGATAAGTAGATATATGTATATTACATGTTGTTTTTTGTTCTCTATTTGTGTTTGTAGGAATCGATCTGGTGATTCGAGTTGGATTGAAAGCGACGACAACAACGACAGAAGGAGATGGAGAAGTGATTGAATCACAAGTAGGATCTTTCACCATTTGGTATATCTTCTTTTTCTAGAGAAAGTGATAGTAATTCTTTCCTCTGTTGTTCTAAGTGACTAGCACCACACTTAGGGAATTTGGTTTATTCGTAGATTGCAATTCCGTATAACAGAGTTGCAACATCGAAGTTGTGGTAGAGAGTTGTGGCACCAGAGTCGCAGTAGTGAGTTACGATAATAGATTTTTAGCGTAATTATTGAGTTGTAGCAATGTCCTAGAGTTGTGGAAACATGGTTCTAGAGTTGTGGCAATAGAGTCGTAGTAGTGAGTTACAACACCAGAGTTGAGGTAGTGAGTTGTAGGACTAAATTTATGGCAAAAAATTACAACACTATAGATGCAACTGAAAGTTGCAATTCTAGTGAGATGTAGCACAAGATTTGGGGTAGTGAGTTGTAGCACCAAATTTGTTGCATCAAGTTCCAACACTAGAGTTTCAACTATGAGTTTTGGCACTAGACTTGCAACTGTGAATTGAGGCACTAGATTTGAAACAATGAGTTACAAAACCATAGTTGCAATAGTGATTTGTAGAATAATTCCTAAGTTGTATAAATTCCAAAGTTGCAAAAACATGGTTATGGAGTGGCGCCAATAATGCTCTAGAGTTGTAGCAACATCCAAAATTTGTAGCAGCATGGTTCCAGAAATGTGACAACAGTGCTCTATGGTTTCAATAACTACATTTCATCGTTGAGCTGCAACAACTAAATTTAATCACTAAATTGCAGCATCAAAGATGCAATAATGGAAGTATAGCAATAATGACCAATCTACACTATGTGGTGGCATTACAGCTTGCACAACAACCTTTTTGGCACTTTTTCCTTGCACATTAACTCAAAGATAAATACAAATATTACCTTTTTTAATGTTTAATAATAAATTCATGTAAAATACTAAGGAAATGCAATGGAAAACACTTTATGTCTAAATCCCACACATATGCATTGGAAACTAATATAGGGTCATGGACAAGTGAAAAGGAATTAAGAATTGGGAAAAGAGGATGTAAAAATATGTCAATTCTAAAGTCCATTATCTTCCCCCAACCAAAAATGTTGTATGTCCTAATGCAACCTAGTACCTTTGCATTATCCATACTGTAGGGATTCTTCCTTTTCTCCACTCCATACCCTTCTCTATTGTTAAAAAAATTCATTTAACTCAAATGCTTGTTATGAATTACCATAAATCATCCTTCAAACTTCAAAATTCGCGTCCTAAAACAATTTTAATGAGCTTGCAACATATTTGGTGGAGTTTTAGAAACCCTATGCAAGGAGTTACAACAAGAGTGTTGTAGGAGTAGCAGCAAGCCTCAAAGAGCTTTTAAAGTATACATTTCTTATTTCATTCAATTTCCTAAAAGAAAACCATGACCATTTGATGCATATATTTCTAGATATAGACAAATCCTTCTTTGCATATAAAAATTGGAGTGGTAGAAATAGTGTTATAACAATAGTAGGAAGAATATAATAATATTTCAAGTCTTATGACATAGTAATGCTCATTTTCCCTTGTTGATTCTTGTGTAATAGCAACAAAATTTTCTATTGTTGGTTCTTATATCGCAACAATAGGGCTTATTTATGTTATTATTTATCGTCAATTTATTTTTTGTTGTTTGCAAATTAAAAAAATTGATAATTGTTGTTGTACATACCAAAAATTAAGGATGAAAACATCTTTTTTATAGGAATGGCTTATGTAGTAGCTTGTTTCGTTGTAGGTTATTGTGGGGCAGCCTATTCCTCTCTAAATGACAAATTACTCTTTTTACCCAAGCTAAAAATGAACTATGATCTATTAGATATGCTACTTAAAATTATGGATTTGAAGATGCTCATGGATCAAGCAAGAGATATGTGGCATTAAAAAATGTGGGTTATCCATTTCAGCTACTTATTTTTATTTTTAGTTCTTGTGGAGCAACACCATCTTATTATTTTGGTTATTGGTTCTTGTGTGGCAGTAACAATACTTTTTATAATTCTTATTGTTGGTTCTTGTGTGAAAGCAACAAGGAATTTTACTGTTGGAAACTTTGAATCCTTCTTATGCATGGATATTATAGTGGATATGGATAATAATGTTAAGTAAATGTTATGAAATGCAAAGGTGATGGTACCCCCCCTCACCCCCCACCCCAAAAATAAAATAAAATTGAAGGGATTGTCTATACTTAAGAAATGGAAGAAGATGAGGAAGAAAGACAAAATATTAAGTATATTTCCAAATACAAATCCATAACATCCAATGAACTTAGATTAAATAAAATAAAAAGAAGCATAACTACACCTACATTAGAGGTGTTACAATAATTTATCAATATGTGTTGTAGAAACTCACTGGTAGGTGTTGCAACAACTAACTTGATGGGTGTTGTAGCAATAGGTTGATAGGATTTATAGTAACTAGTTGATAGGTGTTACAACAATTGGCTTATAGGTGTGGTAGAAACTATTTTATAGGTGTCGCATCAGCTAGTTAATAGGCATGGAAACAATTGGTTGATGAGTGTTGCATCAATTGAAGCAAAACCTATGTTGTCCCCTATAACAACGCATGTAGTAGCACCAAGTCTTGTAATAGCCTAATTGTAACTTTGCGAAAAGTGTATAATGGCCTAATATGGTCTGAAATGATATAAAATTATGTGGGAAAGATCAACGTGGGGCTTGAGATCTTGGATCACCATGTGAGGTGTATACCAAGATGTGGAACAACCTTTTGTGTGAAGATTAAATTTTATTTGTATTTGCAAGATCTTATTTTCTAGCAAGCTTAGTTTCAAACAAGATTTTTCCAGCTGTACCCAAAGAGTTTTCATAGTTAGAATCCACATGTCATGACCATTTTAGGGACTTTCAAATTGATAAAGTTTCCAAAAATTCCACCACATGTGAAAAATAAAATAAAATTTGAAAACTCAATATATATATATATATATAGAGAGAGAGAGAGAGAGAGAGAGAGAGAGATCATATTAAAAACATGTAAAGTAATTTGATTTATGGAAATTTATACAACGTATCAAAACATAACAAGAATACTTGGTTATGGTGGCTTAGTTGTGGTGCTCCTAAGATGGTCCACAATGATATAAAACTATGTGCAAAAGAACAATATGGGGCTTGAGATCTTGGATCCCCATGTGAGGTGTAGACTAAGATGTGGAACAACATTTTGTGTGAAACTTGTGAATCCTTATTCAAAAAGTAGGTGAAACTTGAAGATGAACTTTTATTTGTGATTGTAATATCTTAATTTACATCAAGCTTATTTTCAAAAAAGATTTGTCCAATTATACTCAAAGGGTTTTCATAGTTAGAATCCACGTGTAAGGACCATTCTAGGGACTTTCAAATTGATAAATTTTCCAAAATTCCACCGCATATGAAAAACAAATTTGAAATATATATATATATATATATATATATATATATATATATATAGAAATAGAATATTAAAAACATGTAAAATAATTTGATTTATGGAAATTTATATAACTTAGAAAACAACAACAATAATACCTAGTTATGGTTATTCTAAACATTCTAAACCACCTAATGGTGTTAAATATACCAATATTTGTATCTTAATTTGTAATAAAAATAAAATAATGGATTTGAATCTCAAGCAAATTCATGTTACGAATCTATATCCATTTAAATTTAATTACTCATAATCACTCCTCAATCATGTCTATGAGATTCCATCAAAATATTCTAACCATAAGAATTACTTAGCTCATAGATATATTTTAGTATGGATTCCACACCCATACCTTAACTCACTACATAGCTCATATATATATGCTAGTATAGATTCCACACCCATACATTTTCTCCTAGATATATGCAAGTAGGGATTCCACACCCATACATTAGCTCATAGGTATTTGTTTGTATGGATTCCACACCCATAAATTTGCTCACAGATATATGCTAGTATGGATTCCACACCCATACAATTTCTCCTAGATATATTCTAGCATGGATTCCACACCCATACATTAGCTCATAGGTATATGTTAGTATGAATTCCACACCCATAAATTTTCTCATAGATATATGCTAGCATGGATTCCACACCCATACAAATTCTCCTATATATATTCTAGCATGGATTCCACATCCATACATTAGCTCATAGATATATGCTAGTATGGATTCCACACCCATACAATTTCTCCTAGATATATGCTAGTATGGATTCCACACCCATACATTAGCTCATAGATATATGTTAGTATGGATTCCACACCCATAAATGTTCTCATAGATATATGCTAGTATGGATTTCACACCCACACGTTAGCTTAAGTAAAACATAACCTTCAAATGTTCCTTAAAATGGCTTCCACAACACTTCATGCACTAGTCATTTAAGCCTCTTGTTTATAGGAAGGTCATACCTCAGCCTAGTATTTGAGTCATTTCAAGTTATTTGTTGCAGAATGTCAACCCAAACTACACAAAATCATGTCAAAGAAATAAGAGGAATTTCATTCTTATTCATTAAAAATGTATTCCCAAATCATATTTTAACACATCTAATTAATGCACATACATTACTCTTGAATCTACATTCACAGTTAAAAGTGACATCCTTCAAGGTAGCTTTTTTAAAGTTTCCATTAGTGTAGGTAAGAAAAGAGTCAAAACATGATGAACTCAATCATCATGTTAATTGAATATCAACCTTATACTTGTTACTCATTCCCAAAGTATACACAGGAAGGTCATCATACTATAGTCCATATTAAGCCAATATTTTTCTTGGCAGATACAATTTCAACTAGTAAATATGGCTACTAAACCCACATCACATTGAAAATGATGCATTTAAACATATATGAAACCATGCATGTAGTCCACCTATCTCACTCATCGATTAAAAATCAAGTCATTCACATACTTGGGTTTAACCCCAACTTTCTCAAGCACATCCTTTCCTAGCATGTCATTAAGCATGTTAACATATTTCTAATAATATGTCTAACAAAAATATAACGAAATATAAGAAAGAAATTTTTTTTTTCATGAGTTTCTAAATGACATAATGATAATGATATCCTCTATGCAACCAATATGATTCCAAGTCAAGATATACTACAACTCAACATGCATGCAAAATCAACATTCATGCATCATCAACCTACAAGCAAGCATGTTGGACCATTAGGCCCTAGTGTTGTAACTAGCTCTGATACCATATGTAAGGTCCCACCTTACCTACCATAATTATTATAGAGAAATATTGAGTCAAAATGCGATAATTTTTATATATATATTTTTTTTTGTAGGACATAAAATTTATTGGTGTCCTTTACACTACACCCTAAATTCTACTAACTTATCCTCAAAACTATAAGGTTCAAGTTTTATCAAGATCCAAAACATACAACCATAATACTTGCTTTTCAAGACTAAAATCACCTTCAAAATATAAAGTATTTAGTGGGATGAATAATTGTCAACCTTTATGAACCACAATTTACAATAAGCTAATTGTTAATTTTGTTGTAATTAAATGTGTTCAAGAGTGACTAATTTGATTTTGTTCTAAATAAAATGCTTACGAATTATTTACTTAAAAGAATAATTAAATTTATATAGGGTTGGTATCCAATAATTAGGAATTCATATGTGAGGTAATATTACAACAAATTACTTACCCTAATTGTGACTTTTCAGCAAGATCCTATAACTCAATGGAGTTATTACGCTAGAAACAACTTGGTTGCAAATCCTAAATTAACTTAAGCCCTTTTTTTATGGAAAGTTCATAAACATGATTAGATGCAACCATTGAAACATTATGAAAAACAATTTACAAGCATGAAATGTACAACCATTGAGGCATTTTGTCAAACACTTACAACCATTATCTCTTTAAGGTGTTTTCACAACAATTAGCTAACATGAATCCAAAATTCCATCACTTCATTTTTTTGTGAGTAGTGCCAATAATTGAACTCAAGATATAAGTAGACTATCAGCCATCTTAATTGTTGAATCTATGCCAATAAATGAATATAAATATGTAGAAATTTTGCACATAGCTCACGAGTTGTAAGGTACATCCATTAAGGAATTCTGACAAACAATTGGCAGTCATACAACAAGTTTCCATAAAGTTATTTAAATTTTCGATGTTTTAACCATTTTATACTTTAAACACAATTTCCAAGTGGTTAGCCTATATTATATTCATAATTTTTTTTTCTAAGTTGGTTTAATCTATTAATATGGAACATAATGTACATAGCGAGATTCACCTCCAGGGTTGTAAAAGTAGCAAAATCCAAAGGGAAGAAAATTAAAAAAAAAAACATAGTAGAGGCCACCCTTAACTGGGAAACCGACCCAAAAATTGCTGCCCTTAAATGGGAAACCAGCATACCGACATTGTCCCAAGAAACTGAAGTTGCGGAAAAGACTAGTACTACTAGGGAAAATACATTCAACGTTTCTGAATTTGCAACGATTCATAGACAAAAATCCCAAAAAAAGAGGAATTAGGTCGGTCATCAGGCTAGCTGTCATTGTGGGGAGGAATCTCTTCCACAATTGGGCATTTGTAGTCTTCGTCTGGGTCATCCACATATTTTTTGGATTGCTGGGCTGAGTTCTCAGAAGAAGAGGGAGAACTTGTGTTCTTCTACTCCTTATCCACGTGCGTAGAGCTGCCGTTGTTGGTCCCTGTACTGCGAGAACTTTTGGAGCAAAATTTAATAGGGAAGGTAGTATATTTTTGGGTTATCGGAGGAGGCATAACCGAAATGGTCGATTTCCTTCTGCACTTATGGGAACCAGAGCTACGTCTCCAGAATTTTCCTCCTAAAAAACAATCGAAATTGTTGTTGTGACTCACGACTTGTCCAAGGCACTGCTGAAGATGAAGCGGGCTTCATTGCTGGCTAAAGGTTGGTAAGTGTAGTCAGCACTATCATAGAGGGGCGGATGAGAGCTACCACTACCCCTTCCTCCACCTCCCCTCCACTTCCACCCCTTCTGCACCTCATACGGTGCTTGCGCGACATTTTCTACTAGCTGAAGGCAGAGAGGGAGCCCTGGATGCCAGAGGAGACGAGAGGGAAGCCGAAGGGGTTGGCAAGAAGGGTTGAGTAAAGAGTGGATATGAATTCTGTGAAGTAATAATCGACAGAGACTGAGAATGGAGGATGTGCAGAGCCGAAGGCTCAGTTTTGCTGAGCGGAGAAGGAAGGCCTGCTACTCTGGTGGGCTGGGATGCTAAGCGAAAGTAGAAATGAAAAGACAGACTGGAGCTAAGTAGTAGAGTAAAATTCAAGGCCAAAGCAAATGAATG
The DNA here is from genome assembly GCA_034641835.2 of Pinus albicaulis. Classification (NCBI taxonomy): domain Eukaryota; kingdom Viridiplantae; phylum Streptophyta; class Pinopsida; order Pinales; family Pinaceae; genus Pinus; species Pinus albicaulis. The sequence goes on along the minus strand of CM076572.1, from coordinate 147,039,681 downwards.
GTGAACATGGGAGCGGTTCTCCATTGAAGGCAGCAAGCCAGCTGAGTAATTGCAATGCGAGGGAATGAGGAGTATTGAACAAGCCACCACGAGAGCCTTTAAGGTGGAGGTACTACGGTCAGGTATAGGCAGGTGACTAGGCCAACTGTCACCTTCAATGCCTGCCATGAACAGTCCTCTAACCATCACCCGCATCCGAGATATATTAGATTCATAATTATAAACTATCAAGCAGATCCAATATAAAAAGAACCAAACAGCAAAACAAAACAACAAGCAGTTCCTACATGCAGCAACAAATCTGTAAAATAGAGCAGATTTGGGAATTGGTGTCTGAAAACTTGCTTTTTGAAATCAAAGTTGGGGTGAAATGGCCTTTTGGCACAGATAACCCCTGAATTTGAGCTGAATCTCAACAGGGGTGCCCAGAAACATGATTCTTCAAAACAACAACAACCCAAAAATCCTACAATATCATTTATGACTTCTGTCAAATACATAGTATGAAAACTTATCTAGAGTTGTACAAAGAGGAGGAAAAACAGAATTTAAGCCATTAAAATGTTTCCATCTAATTCATGGCAGCCTACATGCTTCATCCATTAGTACTTGTAGTTAATCGATTCAACTCTATACAAGAAAATACTTCAACAACCATTACGAAATTTCCTCACATTTGATGTGAAACACTTCATATACATGTAAGCTTTAGAAAACAACCAAACAAGAAAAAACTATGAAATAAACCACAAAAATACATAATATAATTTGATCCACATACCTGACAGTGAATTTTTACAACTCCAAAAGGATGTATGTATGCTCCAGCTCCAATAAGAGTATGTTCCAACGCCAATATCCTTACCAACTCATCATGAACCACCAAGTTTTTCTCCCAACCATATCCAGGAAGAACTTCTCCCCCTGCAACCCCCGAGCTGCAAAGATCACAACCAATACCACAATAAAACAGTAAAGAGAGATACAAGGAAAACTAAGGAAGATAGTTTTCACTTCCTCTAAATACCACTCATTTTCAACCTCAATATATACTTAGTAGATTAGTAAGGAATTCAGATTTGTTCTGGAAGCAATTGGATACTCTCCATATCTCTCCCTCTCACAATCTTCCTCAAGTCTCTTCCACTCTTGGCACCACCCTCCCCTCCCCAAGTGAGAAAAAATGAGACTCATATATAGGAGGAGCAACAAATTCTTGTCATAAAGAAGGAGTAATATGCATGCATTGTATTCCATTTAGAGGAGTGTAACTTATGCCATTACGGAGAGGTATGCATGCCTTATTTAAGGAGAGTGTAACATATGCATTAAAGAGAGTGTAAGAGGAATATTTTATGACATATATTTAATGAGTGTAAGAGGAATATGCCATTCTTTGATGAGTGCATAAAAGAGAGTGTAATGTAATATTTAAAATAGAGAGAGTTACATAGAGGCATGAGAGTCGTGGAGGAGAGAGGTGTGAATTGATTGAATAGATGAAGTCAATTTCTAATTCCCTTTTAATAAAATATCATAGTCTCATAAAAGATAATGATAATACTAATAATATTGAGAATTAAGTCAATATTGAACTATTAGGATTGATTAATGATAACTTAATTTAATTTCCTTCAACTATGCTTGATTACCAATTTATGCAAGGAGATTTACTATTTTTGGAAATTCATGCTTGAGATGGTAGAAATGACTTTCTATTTTTAGAAATTTATTCCAGAATTGTCAGATTGAGATTTTATTTATGTTTATCCATGAGTGGTATTTTTCTTTCAAAGAATAGGGATTCCGCACTCCTATTTCATGCATCTTCGTGCCTTAGTATATTGAGGACTCCGCGCCGTGATCTACCCTAAAGATCTAAGATTCCATAACTTGGTATTTTTAAAAATTTATGACTCTGCACCCTAAATATAAAATACTCCATGTCTTTATATTTCTTGGATTTAGGACTCCACGCCCTAATTTGCATGCTTTCTCATCTGCTGTGCTCTGAAACTTCGTGTCTGTCCTTATGGTACTGATTGTGAGCTTTTACCCATTTTATGGTTCGTTGGTAAGGCCTTGTTCGAAGACCTGATGTTGAGATTGCAAAAAGATGATGAGCTTAGTGGAAAGAAGTCGCCTTCACTAAGTGGGCCTGCAAGCTATTCTTGGCGCAAAGTCTATTTTTAGACATGTCGATCATATTCTATGAGTTGCAGGATGCTATTTGTGGATGGTTGGTCAAGTTGAAAAAAATAGATGGACTTCTATTTTTAGACATATTGGGCGGAATCTATTTTTAGATTACCAGTCTAAAAATAGATATGTCGAATATTATTAGCTCTTAATAATATTTGGATTATAAACATTATCTTATTCTCTTGGAGCACTTCAGTTAAGTGCACAGATGTGGCACAGGAGCTGACAGAAGGAATTACGCTATTCCTGAGGGTTAAGTGGAGCTATTGCATGGATACTTCAGTTAGAACTCATGTGACAGGGTTTGGTGGAGTTGATTGAGGAAGTTAGTGGAGTTGTATTCAGTTTAACTAATCTAAACATAGTTGAGCTATTTGTATTCAGTTTAACTAATTGATACAATTAGTGAGAGTGGTGTGAATTAATTATTAATTAATTCACTAATTATAAACTCGTTAATCAACTAAAGAATACATCAGCATCAATTAACTTTGGTATGTGCATTTTGATGGAAACGATGAAAAGTGGTGAAAGAAAATGTGACTATCGATTGTAAAATATCTTGGTGCATGAGTTTGCACCACACACATTGATGGAGGTACCAATGAAGTTATGCAGGTACAAACGGTGTTGAGGCGGTGTCAGTGTGAGAGATTGAAACATGTGTTTTGCCAGATCTAGCTTGATTAGTGTGTAGCAATTGGAGATTGTACTGAGAGCTTGTGAGGAGCTTTGTATAATGATTGTTACATGATCTCTATGACATATAATATACAGATAGTTGGGGGTTTTTGGCTTTAAGCTTTCCCATGAAATACTGTGTTCATATGTGTGATTTTTTATGGTTTTAATGTGCGCATGCGATTGTTTTTATTTCCGCAATTAATGATCAATGGTAGAAGAGATTTTGTATTGTACATGAAGTTAAAATAGTGTGTGATCAGGAGAAGATATTGGTATATAACATATGTTAGCTGTTCATTGCATGGTATTAGGCGATATTGATCATTGGAGAAATTCTGACATTAAAGCGGATGAGTTTTGTGTAGTGAGATTGAATTTACTGTTATGTTTTCTTGGTGTCGAAGTTGAGATGTCTTTCAACGGATTGTGATTGGAGTATGCCCTTGAGGGTAGCTCGAATTATATTGCATGGAAGGACAAGATGGAGGCAGTGCTGGATGACAATGGGTTGAAGGAGTTCATAGATGCAAAAATTCCAAAACCTGCTTCTAGCGATGTTGTCGTACTTGACGCATGGAAAAAGAAGACAACAAAGTGTTGAAGGATTCTGTTGGAAGGTGTGAAGGATCACATAGTGTCCAACCTTCATGGTAAAGCTTCTCCATTCTTGATGTAGAAAGCTTTGACAGATTTATTTCAAAGAAAGAGCGACCAGAGGAAGTTGGCGCTCAAGGGTAAACTCAGGAACATAAAAATGGAGAAAGGCGATAGTATGCCCAAGTACCTCACGAAGTTCATCCAATGCAGGGATGAGCTGGGAAGTGTGGGGGTTACTGTTGATGACAAGGACTTGGTGAGCTTGGATCTCCTTGGGCTTCCGAAGAGTTGGAATTCCTATCAGGACTCTGTCAATGGTCGAGAGAAATTTCCAGGATGGGAGAGACTTTGGTCAGATCTTGTGCAAGAGGAGATAAGGTGGAGTACCAGGGATGGATCTTCATCAAAGAACTTAGATGAAGAAAATTATGCTTTGGCTGCCAAAGCAAGGAAGGGGAAGAGAAAGAATAATGCTTCTCAATCTGGTGCGAAAGGAAAGAAGCAGGACATGTCCAAGGTGAAGTGCTTTCACTGTCACCAACACAGACATTACGTCACTAATTGTCCACAGAAGAAGAAAAATAAGCAGGCTGCTGGATCTGCAGCTAGAGAGGCCTTAGCCTCGCAATTTGAGCTGGATTTTTTGCTGATCACATGCTTGGTCTCAAGTGTGATGGGTTCAGTGTGGTTTCTTGATAGTGGTGTGTCTTTTCATATGACTGGAGACAAAGATTTGTTTATTGATCTGGATGAGAAAGATCTTGGAGTGCACATCGAGATGGGCGATGATGGTAGATACAGTGCGACCAGTATTGGTACCATTTCCTTTGAGAGGGAGTCTGGTAAACCCTTCGTATTAAAGGAAGTGATGCATGTTTCAGGATTGAAGAAGAATCTTATCTCTATGGCCATGTTAGAAGACAAGGGATATGATGTTGTCTTTAGCGAGGGAAAGGCTTTCCTGCGCAGTAAGGCAACTAGTGAAACTCGGAGGATAGGGGTTCGAGTTAAGAACCTTTATCAGTTATAGGTAGATGGCTGCGCAGCAATGGCAGGCAAGGCAGAAGGAGTGGTGAGCCAGGATGATGGCGAGCTGTGGCACAAGAGATTGGGCCACCTTCACCATGGAGATTTGAAAATTTTGCAGCAGATTTCTATCGGTCTTCCCAAAGGTACACTTGCACAGTCAGATCAGTGCAAGGGATGTACCTTGGGAAAATTTGTGAAAGCCACCTTTCACGAGAAGGATAGTCGCGCCATGACGACCCTTGAGAGAATTCACACAGATGTGTGTGGACCTTTCTCAGTAGCTTCTACAGCAAAGCACAGGTACTATGTGATATTTGTTGATGATTTTTCTCGTAGGTGTTGGATCTTCTTCGTGTAGAAGAAGATAGAGACATAATCAAAGTTCTGTGAGTTCAAGGCACTGGTTGAGAAAGAATTGGGGAAGCAGGTGAAGGCTCTTAGGAGTGACAATGGTGGTGAATTCATCTCTGGAGAATTCAAGGACTTTTGAAGCGCAGAGGGAATTCGAAGAGAGCTCATAGCGCCTCATAACCCACAACAGAATGGGGTTGTGAAGCGAAAGAACAAAACGATTGTGGGTGCTTCACGGGCGATGTTGCATGATCAGGGCCTTCCCATACACTTGTGGGCTAAGGCATGAAATAATGCATTTATGTGCAAAACCATTGTCCTAACAGGATACTTGGCATGAGTACACCCGAGGAGGCATTTTCTGGTAAGAAGCCTGATATTTCCCATTTGAGGATTTTTGGTTCACCTGTTTACATTCATGTGACGAAGGATGCTAGGAAGAAGAAATAGCTGGAGGCTGACCCGAGAAAATGGGATGTTGTGGGGTACAACGATATGCCCCAAGCTATCGTGTGTATTTTCCAGGGCAGTCCGCAAGGCTGTTGTGCGGACGAGGATATAGATTTCATAGGAGAAAGCCATGAAGTGTTCATGAGGAGGAGCCACACTTGCATGCAGAGATGAGGAGTGACGACGTAGTTCCTAAGATGAGCCTCGGGATGGTTGTTGGATGAGCTTCACAAGGAGGTTCATGGAGTGGAAGAGACCACTCATGCGGCGCCAGCATCAAAAGGCGACGCACTACGAGCGAGCGGCCCAGCTCCAAGATGCAGAGGGATTGTGGGCACCTGCATCCCATGATAACAGACGAACGATCCACAGCCCGTATCTTTGGATACATCGGATCTTGTGAGCAGAGTGTGTCGTGATGATGTCTCTGAAAGCGCAGGATCTTGGGTAGATGCCATGGTGGAAGATTATGATTCGATTGTCAGAAACAGTGCATGGGAGATTGTCCCAAGGCCAGAAGGGAAATTAGTGGTAGGTTCGAGATGGATCTACAAAGTGAAGCAAGCAGCCGATGGGAGTGTGGAGAAGTACAAGGCAAGATTTTTTGCCCGAGGCTTCTCACAAATTGAGGGGATCGATTATGAGGAAACCTTTGCACCTATCGCAAGGTATTCTTTCATACAAATGATTCTTTCTCTCTCAGCGCGGATGGGGTGGCACATTCATCAGATGGATGTGAAGACTGCATTCCTCAACTGAGTGATTGAGGAGGAGGTGTACATAGAGCAGCCCAAAGGTTTCGAGATCTTCAGCAGCGAGTCACATGTGTGCAGGCTCAAGAGAGTGATGTATGGGTTGAAACAAGCAACTCATGCTTGGTGCACACGGATAGACAGTTATTTCATTGGACTTGGATTCTCCAAGAGTGAGGCGGATCCAAACCTATACTAGATTGTGGTGGAGGGTAAGTTGATGATCATTGTACTTTATGTAGATGATTTTATTTTGACAAGTGATGAACTGTTGATACACTCATGCAAGGCTGATCTTGCAAAGGAGTTTGAGATGAAGGACTTGGGCCTCCTTCATTATTTCCTAGGATTGGAAATTTGGCAGCACAGTGATGGACTGTTTGTGTCTCAAGGAAAGTATGCCCGGGAGATACTGGAGAAGTTCAACATGCATGGCTGCAAGCCTATCGACACTCCTCTTCCTAGTGGATGGAAGAAAGAGGATGCTATATCGACAGAGGTAGTGGATGCCACTATTTATCCACAGTTGGTGGGGTCGCTTATGTATCTGGTCAATACATGACCCGACATATGCTATGCTATTAACCAGCTTTCATAAGCTATGGTTAAGCCTACCAAGCTCTTTTGGAAGGCAGGAAAGCATGTATTGAGATATCTCAGAGGCACATCGAGATATGGATTATGGTACAAACAGTTGAATGAGGTGAAGTTGTGTGGCTTCACGGATGCAGATTAGGCAGGGAGCCCAATGGACAGAAAGAGCACATCTGGTTGGATTTTCAGTATCGGGTTGACAACAATTTCTTGGTACAGTAGGAAGCAGAGATTCGTGGCACTCAGTTCAGCAGAGGCCGAGTGTATGGCAGCAAGTTTGGCTGCATGTGAGGCTATATGGATGAGGAAGATCCTAGTCAGGTTGTTCGGTTCACACTTAGATCCTACTGTGATATATTGTGATAATCAGAGTTGCATCAAACTCTCGGTTAATCCAGTATTTCATGGTAGATCTAAACACATTGACATCCGGTATCATCATATCAGAGATTGTGTGCAGCGGAAGATCATGTTACTTTCATACATTCCCATGGAGGATCGGGATGCTGATATCTTGACGAAGGCGCTCACTAGGAGCAAATTCGAATACCACAGAGGCAGGATAGGGGTGGAAGATAATCCTTATCTTGTTGAGAGGGAGTGTTGAGATTGCAACAAGATGATGAGCTTAGTGGAAAGAATTCGCCTTCACTAAGTGGGCCCGCAGGCTATTTTTGGCGCAAAGTCTATTTTTAGACTATGTCTATTTTTAGACATATGGATCATGTTCTATGAGTTGCAGGATGCTATTTGTGGATGGTTGGTCGAGTTGGAAAAAATAGATGGACTTCTATTTTTAGACATACTGGGCGGAATCTATTTTTAGATTGCCAGTCTAAAAATAGATATGTCGAATATTATTAGCTCTTAATAATATTTGGACTCTAAACATTATCTTATCCTCTTGGAGCACTTCAGTTAAGTGCACAGATGTGGCACATGCAGCTGATAGAAGGAATTACGCTATTCCTAGGGTTTAGTGGAGCTATTTCATGTTGACTTCAGTTAGAACTCATGTGACAGAGTTTGGTGGAGTTGATTGAGGAAGTTAGTGGAGTTGTATTCAGTTTAACTCAGTTAAACATAGTTGAGCTAGTTGTATCTAGTCTAACTGATTGATATACTAGTGAGAGTGGTGTGAATTAATTATTAATTAATTCACTAATTATTAACTCATAAATCAACTAAAGAATACATCAGTTAACTTCAGTGCATGGACAGTTTCAGTGGAGACTAGTGGAGAGGTAGGTGAAAGAGCAGTGTGACTATCAGTTGTGACTATACTAGTGCATGAGTTTGCACCACACATTGATGGAGATGCCAATGAGGATTTTGCCGTTACAATCAGGTGGATTTGAAGTCTAGTTCCGGCCATTCTTGGCGAGGGATTACTTGATGGTAGGAATATCGGTGCGTGAGAAGTTGAGCATGATTCTTAAGGAGGAGCGATTATGATGTCCTTGTAATTGGAGATTGTACTAAGAGCTTGTGAGGAGATTTGTATGATGATTGTTACATGATCTCTATGACATATAATATACAGATAGTTGGGGGTTTTCAACTTTAAGCTTTCCCATAAAATATTGTGTTCATATGTGTGATTGTTTATGGTTTTAATGTGCGCATGCGATTGTTTTTATTTCCGCAGTTAATGATCAATGGTAGAAGAGATTCTGTATTGTGCATGAAGTTAAAATAGTGTGTGATCAGGAGAATCTTGGTGTATAACACATTAGTTATCAAATTTATACACCTGACACATCACAATCTCATAGATCAAAGGAATCATATGAATTTCATAATGAAATTAACTTAATCACATTTTACCAAGAATGTTGCATGAATTCCACAGTCATTCATAATAGAACATCCTTGTTGGAGAAGGACCAGGGCCCCTACCACATCCTGCTCAGTACAAGGTTAGACATATAGATAATCATACAAGTAATGTATTATCAATAAATCATAATTTAACCATATGTTCCACATAACCATAGGCATCCATGGATCTGTGTGTCCCAATCCTAGATCACCATCCATGTCATATACCTATGTCAAAACTAGGATACAGAAAGAGAAAACATAGCTAATATGCTCTTAACCAAAATCGCTTATTATACACAAAACCATAGATATTATCATAACCATACAGCAACTAGGTGACCCAAACCAAGTATATAGCATATAATAATGTCCATAAGTATGTTATGCATAATAATATATAATTATATCACAATCACCCTCTCTAAGTGTCATCAACGTTATCTCACCAAGAAGGGACACTACAATCACCACCACCACATGTACCAGCTAGTTTTCTCTACATCATTACCACTTACCATGTGGAGGTGCCACCTATAATACCACATTTGTTGACATGCCAAATCGTACTAGGGTCCACTTTGGTTCGATGCTGGGGAATCCAATATCTGTCCATTTTCATTTTGACTTACATATTATACCTCCATGAGGCTTGGATTCTCAAATAACCTCAAAGAGACTAGATTTTGTTAAAGTTTAGAATAACCTTGAAGAGACTGAATTTTGTTAAATAAGGTTAGAATTAAATAGTTTCCTACTTTAAAAGAAAAATGGATTAGGGTTTGCAAGCTAAAATACACCCGTGCAAAAAAAGGAAAAAAATGGTAAAATAAATGATGGGTAGGTAGAAAGAAGTTACACAAAGCATGTATAAATATCATCTGGCAAAATTACTAATTTCCCTCCCCACAATATGTTCTAGTACTAAAATCCTTCAGTTATAAAGGCTCAGAGAATTTCTCTGAATTTTGTTGGGACCGGACCCAAGTCTTAATAACTAATTGGCACTCAGTATTGGATTCCCTTCATTAAAAGCCTTTTCCCCTCATAAAAACCTTTTTCCTCAACATCAACCCTTTTCCAAAGATAAAATCTCTTTTCCTAAGTTAAAACACCTTTTTTCTAAGGAAAACTAAAAACCCCTTTAAATAATTTCCATTTCACTCAAAAACCCACAAAAATGCATTATCCTAGGTATTAAGTTTGAAATGTTTAAAAATGGGGCCACCACTATGAAAATCACGCCCAAATACTTAACTTGCACTTTACTTAGTGCTTTTGTGTATTTCCACTTATTCATTTCATATTAACACTAACCTAATGTATTAATTCCATTATAAACCTTCCCCCCGTATTTATATTAATTCATTTATATAAATAACCCAACACACATTTTTATGTTATCCTATGGTTTAATTACTCCACTTGACATATTTCCTACCCCCCATAGGTTTAAACCATATATTTACATTAACCCACCCAAGGTTTACTTTACATCTGTATATATCCTATTTGTCGTGTAAAGCGCCTATTCCGCCTATCCCTTTGTACATTGAGACTTTATGTTAAAACTACGTTTTAACATATAAAATCAAAACCTGCCACATATAAAACTTCCTGAGCCCCACGCCTCAATACCTCGCAACTCCACCGATCAATCCTCATTACCCCGCTCTCTCCCTTCCATGCATCATAAATTTATTGGATCACATATGTTGCAGAATAACATTTACCACCTTTTATCGTTGTGATAACCGCTTAGTGGTAAATAAACATCCCCGCCCCAAACTACTTCCCATTTGAATTGATTGACATTTAATGTAAACATTGTTTCAATCAAATCTCTATAAAATATCAGAATGAAAGTGTTTAAGCCTTTTCTGTTGTGTTTTCTGCTCACAAACTTCTTCCGACTGAAGAAAATACGATGTCGCCCTATTTTCATGTTAAAAAAAACCAAATTCAGTCAAAATTCAATGCTACAAATGCTTAGAGCCTCCAGATTACATCCAAAAGTCTTCAACAAGCTTTTGAAAGCTTCCAGACTCCCAGAAAACCCTTTTCTGAGTCAAATGCCTAAAAATACATGTATTTTTAAGGAAAAATACCCATCCTTCATCTGAAAAGAAACATACTCATGAATTTAAACCTTCTTGAAGCCTATTTGCCTAAATAAATACCCTTATTTCTTTATAAATTCACAGTTGCTACAAAAACCCTGAGAATTTCATAGTTTCTAAAGACTGTAACCTGTTTTTTAAGAAAATTGAAGAGATTTAGCCATTTGTAGACCTTTAGAAACCCTTTGAATGATTCAAACTCTGTTACAAATGCTCAAAATCCCTTTATGCATGAATTTGACTATTTTTAGAGCTTTTTTATCAAAGAAGTCTACAGTAAAACCCTTATTAAGTCTTTCTTGAGTCTGTAAAAGGTTTAAAGATCGATTTTGGAGCAGAATTGACAGTTTGAGGGAGAGAAACCATAATTTTACCTGTTAAAATCCAAAATAAACCCCTATCATACCAAAATACCTTATGTAAACAGTCTAATCTTACATAAGTGTATTAAAAACCTAAAAAATAGAGTTTTTCAGGACCTATAAAGGTTAAATTTTCAAAAACAAACTCATAAATGGCCTCTAAAAGCACCATTCTCATCAATCCACTACAACCTCATGTTGTAGATGTTGAGCATACCCATTTAGTTGATATAGACTATAAAATCATTGATCCAGTAAATAAATTCAATCTTCTTGAGCTCCACTACTGGAGCCAAGAAAAATATTTGGATCAGGTAGATGAAGTGTAAATTTGGGAGTCTAATTTGCCCAAATATGTAGTTCCACATACCCATCAGTGCCCTGAGGTCATCAGACTATGTCAAGATCACTATTCCCTAGATCAAAGAGGAATTGTTAATGCTGAGAAAGAAGTATTATTTACTATCATTGTTGAATCCATAAACCAAATGCTTCATTTACAACCAGAGCCAAATTCAGTCCCTTTGCCTATAGAAGCTCTTACAAAGTTTTATGGAGTTATACTTTCCTAAAAGATTTTAGATCTTTCAAACATTCATGCCCTCATATGTTGAAAACCCCGAGCTAAATCCTCCATATTCATCCTCCAAATTCCCAGAAGGATCATGACATGTTATTTCAATGTTGTCTTTTATCCTTGGTTACTTCAGTGATGAACACACTAATGAATCTATACTTGGTTTTTTGTCTATCATTGTGCCTAGTCAGCCCCCTGTAGTCATTTATAACTTTGCTGAATATATAGCTGATAGTATTCATGATTAACTTATAAAACTTCCTACTGAAGGTATTTTCAGATATACCTCATTCCTATTGCATATGTTTCTCTACTTCCAGTCAAATAAGTTTCCAATAAATCTTCAAAATTTGGATATAGAAGGAAATCCATTGTCAGTTATTTTCTGGACTTCATTAATAAGAAAGGAGTCAACTGAGTTCACTTATGTAGATTTCACAGACTGTTTCATTCTCCCATTGGTAAATATGCTTACAAATAGTGTGCAACCTAGGATAAGTGATGAGATTAAGAAGGTTTTGTAGTTATCAGGGAAGAGCAAGATAGGTGATTGGTATTTATACCAAAACCACACTGAGGTTAGAGTTTATGGGTCAAACAACTTTCCCTATAAATTACCAAAGTATCTACCAATGAAATTGTTTGCCCTAGAATATATAAGATAGATTCTAAAATCAGATTCTATAAAAATTTTGGTTGCTAAAAGGAAAACTCAGTCCAAATTGAAAAACCAAGTGGGTCTTTTCATATGCAATAGCAGAGAAGCAGGTGTAAAGGCAAAAAAACAGTTGCTAGAGTATAAGTTTGATGAAAGTTTCCCGTGGAACTATGATCCTTATGGAATAATCATTAAGATGAGGGTGAAATGTAAATTAGCCCCTTATATCCATGACAAGAAGCCTGACATTGAAATTTTTTCTAACCAAACATAGTGGTTATAAAATACATTGATTGAATCTGTCAAGCAGAGTGATACTAGTCACATTCTGCAAACATCAAATCAAGAAGACAGAGGTACAAAAAGGAAAAGGGAAGAAGGCTCATATACTACTAAAACTACCACAGAAACCAAGATTAAGCTAAGGAACACCAAGAAAACAAAGACAAATACAACAGACAATTAATATGAAACAATTGAGGTTTTACATGAAGAAAATCCAGAGAAAGACACTGTAACTACTACAGTGATTGAAAATGAGCAACAACTTGCTACTTCCAACACATAGATGATTCAAAAACAACAAAGTATTGAAGCATCTTCATCACAACAGGCAGAGGATAAAGACATGGATATCAAAGAAAAATATAAACAGATCAAGGCCAAAAATGAAGAGATAAAAAATGAAATCTATTCACAATACTTGAAGCAAAATCCAGGCATTCAAAATACGTTGCTTTCAGCCTTTGATTATACAAATAAGAAATTTATAATGTTAGTGCTTCAACCTACAGTACCAACACCTAAAACAATAGCTGTTACACAGTAATTTGTCACCGTCCCTACCATTCCCCGTCCCGCACAATGGAGGATCCATAACGTGACCTGTGAACACTGTCATGCACTGAAAACATCATCATTGCATCCCTCTAGATATGAGCTTCATTTTCCCTTGAGATATCATGCAGAGTCAATGAGCTCTGCCTGTAAGCGTGTGGGTAAACAGTTGAAGACGGGCACTAGGAAATCTGTGGAGGTCATCATGAGCGCTACGTATCGAACGACAATCGCCACCCATTTGGAGGCCATTTTTATATATGTTTAGGGACTGTTTTTTATATATGGATGGCGGAAGTTGAGTTCGAACAAACTCACAACCACTGCCTATCTTGAGTTGGGAGGTTTGGCTACGGGAGTTCTATGGAAGGGAAGTAGTTTTGCTACCTTCTATGGAACCTTCCTTGTTGATAGGGCCAATCCCATGATAATAGGGATCCCAACTCCCTCCTTCCCCATCTATAAAAGCTTGCTCAGATCCATGGCAAGCTAGTCTTGAAGTGCTGAAGCTTTGCATCTCCTATTCCCAAGTGCCTTTGTGCTGGAAAGAATCCTTCCTTTCCCTTAAGGCCCATTCGAGCAAGGAGACCATTGTTACGAGACTCTGGAGAGGTTTCCCTTTCCCCCGGCGAGCTTTGCGAGACGTGGACGACCGGAGACCCGCGCGAAGGAGGCTGCAGCGTCAGAACTTGGTTGTAACTTCTATTGGTTTACCACTTTAATAGATGACTATGATTATGGTTCCACTCCTTTTTCCATTATGTTAATGCGAGTAATGTCTTTTCTGACCGATGTTTAGTTACGTATGTTGGTTCCTATGCTTGTATCTGTTTGTTCTTTCTGTGTGCAGGTGTTCATCCACGGAGATCGTGGAAGGATTGTGATCTGCCAGGACTGAAGGACGGGGCATCTCTTTTTCAGATCGAGCGCTGGAATCCAGGTAGGTTCTTATCCCAAATCTTTCATTCGTAACTAGGAGCCTGCGTCATAGCATTGTTTGTTTGTTGCTAGACCCCTGCTGGGCTAGTAGGGATCGCCTCTGTCCGCAGAGGGGATTTACCTTCTCAACAAATTGGCGACTCCGCTGGGGAGATATCCGGTTTTCCTTGTCCCGTTTATGATTGGTTCGCTTTGATTGTTCCTCCTTGCTTGATGAACCTTCTGGGTTGGATTCCTTCAGTATTTTAGCCTTTTGGTTTGCTTAGCTTGTGTTGGTTTTTCAGACTAGCTTGTTTTTTTAATTTTCATTGAAGAACTCGACTGGCGCGGGTTTTTACCTGACAGTCGCGCCACTTGGCGCGTGTTGCATTTGTCTGTCTCGCGCCACTCGGCCTCTGGCGCTAGTTTCAAGGCCACAGTCGCGCCACCCCTGTGACTTTTTTGAATTTCTTCAATTTTTGGCTTTCTGAGCTTGACCAACACTTTTCTTCTTGATTTCCTGATTGTTTGAGTGTATTGGAGTCTGGTTTGACTGGAATTCACCGCTATCCTTTGGTTGTTTGCCTCTATCTATCGGTTTCACGACTTGAGCCCTAGGGCATCTAGTGGCATAGTGAATCGAGCCCTCCTTGGGAGTTTTGGTGTCTTGATTGTCCTGTCGACTTGTTGATTGATTCTCCACGCCCTCTTAGCAGTCTTTGATTGTTTTGTTGCGTCTTTTGGGTGATTGTTCGTTCTTTCATTCAGAATTCGTTTGCCCTTGCTTTGGACCCAGATCACACGGTCCATTGGGTGTTTTCAAGTCTTTCTTCGATTTGAGAGACTTTGGGTCGATTTAGAGATTTGGTTGCTTGCTTTGTTGAGGGAATGTTCTTTGCTTCGCTCTCTTAGTTATCATTTCTCCAATTGTTCCTTTTGTTTTCAGTGCACATTAGCCATTAAACATTGAAAATCAAAAAAAATATATAGTCTCTTTTGTTTTTAATTAGTGCAAATTGTCATCTTTTCCGTATTACTAGTGATTAGTGTTTGAATGAAAAGTGTGCAATTGCATTAGTTGCATTAGAGACATTCTTGTTTGTATTCCGTTCATTTCGTTTGTATAAAAGCTCTCAAATCTCATTTAACTAGTTTTCATCGAACGAAATGTTGCACCGTGGCATATAGCTTGCATTTAGGAGACACTACATACGATAGGGCCTGGAAATTGAAACTTAATTGAAGATCAACTGTAAAATTTATTCAATTAACCTAAGGCAACATTGGAACTTAACGAAACATATTTAGAAGGTCTAGGCTAGAGACGTGTTTCGGCGTCGTTAAACCTAGCAGCTGTCATTCGCCTGTTGGCTTTAGACAGCGCTAGTACGGACTTGTGCTCCCCGTACCGTCGCGTATATAAAGGGAGACCCCTATAGGTTTTCAATCCTTTATCCACTGGAAGCCGAGTCTGCCGCCCTATACCCGTGATACACCGAACACAGCATTCGGGGAGACTACCTGCACGTACGGAAAGTCCTTGGTCGATTTCTGTTTCATTTTTGAAACCAAGGTGTATATTGCCGTTCACGGATATTTGGTACACCCTTTGTGCCTAGTTTTTCCTGAGCAGTCATTTGGTCTTTTCTGACTCCCTAAACTTGAAAAGACCGTCAAGCGCTTGTCCTTTCACGCTTGTGTCAACTCTGAAAGAGATAGAGTCATCTTTTATCGTTTCTCGACTCTTAAAACATGAAACGGTAGAATTTGTTTATTTTCCAATGTGGTAAAATCAATCTCCCACGATAACACACCCGTTTAGATATTGCTTGTGACTGTTTGATCGTGTGTCTTAATTCATTTTCAGCCCGTGTGTGTGTGTGCTCTTCTTCTAGTCTTTTGTCACGGTGGCGGAACCCTCGGTTTCGTCTACTGGTAGTCCTTACACGGACGATTCTTCAGAGGCTTCTGAGCCTTCTGTTGAACCACAGCAGCCTGTTGTTTCCGAGTTCCCTGACGGGGGACCGGTCCTCGCCGAGCAACCCTTTGGAGAGCCGGTTGACTTCCACTGGCCCTTTTCGGACCCTCTGTCTGAATTGAGATTGGGAGCTGATTTCCTTTCTCTTACATCGGGTTCACCGTTTTTTGCTGCTGTTTTTCCTCCTAGTCCTCGCCGTCTTCTGTGTGATTTAACGGCAGGATCAACCATGAGTGATTCTGGTGAGGAAATTCCCGGGTCTGATGACTACCAGCGCATCCCTCGTAGATTGTTTGAGGGAGATGAGTCTGAGCTGGCTACCACATCGTCAGCTGGTCCTTCTTTGCCACAGGGATACGGATCTCTGGGTCAGATTATTTCGGCTGCTGCCTCTATGGGAATATCATCTCCTGCTTCGAGGCCAGCTGCTACTACACCCGGGGTGTCTCCTTCGACGCCCGTCACTTCTGTTCCCGTGCGACCCACTGTTTGTGTGGCCGCCTCTTCTGCTGTTGCCTCAGCATCTGCTTCTAGATATGGGCCAACTCCAGAGGACATTTATCTAGCTACTGCTATACCGGAGAATATCTCTCCGGAGGAGTATCGGTTGTTTTTGCAGCAGCCGAACGCCGGAGCTGGACAACTCCCCCAAGATCCTTATCGGTCTTTCTTTTCGCATTATGCACAAGACGGCACCCCCGTGTATGGTTTTCCGGGTCAGCTTGACGAGCATGGGGAGATTTTGCGTCTCCCTGCTCCTGAGGCCTATCTTTATGTTCAAGGTTTACCGTACAACCAGGCTCAGAACTTGCAGGCACAACCTTTCCAAGGTCAACCTGCAGGCCAACCTGGCTATCAGTACGACCCACAGGGACAGCCCAATCAAGGCTACTCTGCCGGCCAGCAAGGGCCATTCTATAATCCGCAAGGACCATATTATAACCCTGCTGGTCAACCTGCTCAGCCTCAGCCGGGGTATCAACAGGGACCGACCTGTGGACCTGGGGGGCAAATCCAGCCTTCCTTACCGATGCAACCGCAGTATCCTGTTGTCTCTAACGTTGCATATCAGCAAGGACCACTTTATGGTTCTGCTTCGGGTCAAACTGGTTTCCAGCAAGCACCTGGTCCTGTTCCACCCCCAGGCCAACAGGGTCATCCGGTACAACCTGGTGTCCCGCCTCCAGGCCAACCGACTTATTCGGTGCAACCTGGGGCTCACTTACAACCAGGGCAGCCTGCGCAACCAGCGCCGCCCCCTCATTCGGGCCAACCTGTTCATTCAGGGGCGCCCCCTCATTCGGGTCAACCTGTTCATTCAGGCCAACCCCCTCATTCCGTTCACTCTGCTCACCAGCCTGCTCACTCAATGCCGCAGCCAAATCAACAGCTGCGCCCTACGTACCAGGCTCCGCAGGGTTCCACTTATCAGCAGTCTACTCATCCTCAGAGCAGTTATTATCCTCATGGTCAATCTCAACCGAACTATAACCACTCTGGGGGCTCTCGGTATCCTCCTCCTTACGGTTCTAACTATGCTCAGCAGCCAAATCCAAATGCTGCTTATACAGGGCAAACGCCTAATCAGGGCTCGAACCCTGGTTATCAGGCCCCACACAATGGTTACCAGCAATCAAATCAGTCTGGCTATACGAATTATGCCCCTCACGGTCAGAATCCTACGGGACAGAACCCATGGGGGCAAGGATATTCACAACCATCGTGGAGCATGGGAACCGGACCTTATTCTGGGACTGGCACGGGAATTAACCCTCCATTGCCGTTCCTGGCTACCTTGGATCTACCGGACGTTTCGAAGTTGACCAATGATCCGATTGCTCATAATCCATATTGGCCCCCGGTTCCGACCAAGATACCAGGAGACTGTCCCAAGTTTGAGGGCAAATCTGGAGAAGACCCCCAGGCGCATGTGATGACGTATCACCTCTGGTGTTCGTCTAACTCTTGGACAGACGACTCGGTTCGTTTGCGTCTTTTCCAGCGTACGTTGACAGGAGCTGCTGCTAAGTGGTACATAGAGTTGTCCCGTGGTATTTTTCAGGATTTCAACTCGTTAGCTATGGCTTTCCTCACGCATTTCCAGTTACCAGTCCGGTATGAGACTGGGACGCACCTCCTGTCTTCCCTGAAGCAGGACTCGGCCACTCACATTACGGATCACATCCATGAGTGGCGGCGCCGTCGTCGACTGATCAAGTTTCACATACCTGATCAGATTTTGACTCACTGGTTCACCACCTCCTTTGTGAACAAAATCGCTCGGGATATCGCAATGGGAGCGTGTGTGACGGAGGAACAAGCTATCGCGCGTGCCCAGTACTTGGATCTTGTTTATTCACAATCTGGCACGCTTTATGACATCCTGCCTGATGCACCACGGCCCGGAGCCAAAAAGACCCAACCCACCCCTTCCGTGGATGGTGTCATTGGTTCCGTTTCTCAAAATTCGAAGAAGTCTTCGAATGGGAAGCAGAAGGCTAATTCTTCCAACGATACCTCTTCTAACCCCGCCTCATCCGATTCTGGTAAAACCGCGGAGGTAAACGCCGTTCAGGCCAATCTTGCGGACAAATCCTCCAAGGGGAAGAAGAAGGGCAAAGGCAAATCAAGATCTGATGCCCCAAAACCGGAATCTAAATCTCGATCTGAGGATGGCTCACAACGTAAGCCGAAATTTCCTTGCCTCATCTGTGAAGGAGACCATTACACTAAAGATTGTCCAAGACGATCCAAAGTCAGTCAACTTCTTAAAGGCTCAAAGGGTACTCCGGCTGTTTTAAAGGAGCCATTTCCATCTCAGCAGACCCAGATGGTCGAACAAGGTTCATCATCTGCACCGTTTGGGTCTCAAGTTTTCATGGTGAAGACTAATGCACCTATCACTATCGCTACGAGGTCCAAGGATTACAATAATCAGCAGCAGGCACCCGGGAAGGCAGTGGCAGATGGACCGCCTCCCGCATCTGCTTCTGGTTCATTGGAAATTGAGAAGCCGACTCTCGAACCCGTTGTGAAGCCACCTCCCAAGGGTGTTCTTCGGAGATCCTCTTATAATCCAAACGCCCGTGCCGCCCAACATTATAGTATTGTTGAGGATCTGGCCCAGGCGCCGTGTGCCATGTCTGCACTTGAGGTTCTTCAAAGTTGTCCTTCACAACGGAAGGCTTTGCTGTCTGCCATCGGTGGTATTGATCCCGCCGATTCGAGCCTTCTCACCTTTGATCTGGAGAATTTTACTCCCCAGCTTCCACATCAAATCGCTTTGATTATTCAAGTCAGGATTAACGGCTTGGACGTTCACAGAGCCGTCGTAGATGAGGGTGCATCTACTTGTGTTATGTCCTCCGCTTGTTGGAGAGCCATCGGCTCTCCAACTTTATCGTCATCTCCCAATGCCCTTGAGGCATTTGATGGCCGGGAATCTAAACCCCTAGGAGTTCTCGAGAGTCTGGCGATTACATTACAGGGAAAAACCGTCAACGTGGAAGTAGAAGTAGTTGACGCTAAACTCAACTACAACATACTTCTTGGCCGCAGCTGGACCCATGCCATGCTCTGCGTGCCATCTACTGTCTTTCGATTCATCAAGTTCCCTCACGAGGGCAAGATTGTCACAGTAGACCAGTTGTCATTTTTTACCTCGAACTCCGAGAACAACGTGCCGTATGTGGATCAAATTCCGAATCCACCAGACAGCATAGGACCTGGTCTTTTTAAAGACCCCATCCTCATGGGTATTTTCCCTGCGCCACCACCAAATACCGCTCAAGTCAACATGTTGTCCAGGACTGATGACCCCTGGCTGATTCCTACACCTGAGCAGGTATATGAGTTTGGAGAGTCCATGCCTTTAACGCCAGTAGAGATCAGCTACTGTGAGATTGTTGCTGCATCGGACCCTCCACCTCCTCGGCATGCTCCGATGAGCATGGCTCTTGACGTCTACTCACAATCCCCCTGGCTTGGTCAGGCTGATTCGCCTGATCCTCTTAGAGAGACTTTTCCCTCAGATGAGGCTATAATTGAAACTATGTCTCTGGAGGAGCTACCTTGGGGCGATGGGCATCATCTTTCCTCGTTTATGCCTAGCTTGGGGGCAATGACGGATTGTCTCGAGCGCTATGCTACTCAGGTTCCTTCCCCTCCTCTTCAAACACCGATCTTGACGCATGAGGTCTTTTCGGAAGGCAATCTGAGTAACATTACTCAAACGGTTCCTATCAACATCTCTGTCAAACCAGGGATTGATGAGAACATTCATGTGGGTGTGACCTGTTCTCCTGAAGAGATCCAGGTCTATACGGAACTTTTCAAAGAGTTCAGAGATGTCTTTGCATGGTCCTACGAGGAAATGCCGGGAATTGATCCTAGTATTGTCGTGCACGAGATTCCAACCTATCCGGGTGCGAAACCCGTGCGCCAACGCTTGCGTCCCATGCATCCTCGGAAAGCCGCCGCTATCAAGGCAGAGGTTGAAAAACTTCTGAACGCGGGGTTTATTTATCCTATCCCCCTTACAGAATGGGTGTCCAACATCGTCCCTGTCGATAAAAAGCAGGGTACCATTCGAGTCTGTGTAGATTATCGCGATATCAATCGCGCTTGTCCTAAGGACAATTATCCCACTCCGTTTATCGATCAGATTATCGACGATTGCGCCGGGAGTGAGATCTATTCCTTAATGGACGGTTTCTCAGGTTACAACTAGATTAACATTGCACCTGAGGATCAACATAAGACCACATTCATCTGTCCGTGGGGCACTTTTGCATATAAAAAACTCCCGTTCGGCTTAAAGAACGCTGGCGCCACGTTTCAACGTGCTGTGTCATATGCCTTTCATGATATTCGCCATATTGTCCAGCCTTATCTGGACGACTTGCCTGCCCATTCGGGTAAGCGAGAGGATCATCCAGAACATCTTCGCCAGATATTTCTTCGCTGCAGACGCTATAATATTAGGCTGAATCCTCACAAGTGCGTCTTCTGCGTCGACTCTGGCCGTCTTTTAGGCTTTATAGTCTCAAAAGACGGAATTCGCCTCGACCCTCTGAAGGTTGAGGCCATTATAAATCTCCCGTCACCCTCCTCCCTTTATCAGTTGCAGAGTCTGCAAGGGAAAGCGAATTTTCTTAGGCGCTTCATCCCGAACTACGCCGAGGTGGCCAAAGGATTCACTCGTTTGTTAAAGCAGAATGTTCCCTTTCATTGGGACGAAATCGCCCAAGAATCCTTTGAGAAGCTGAAGACATTGCTAGTCAATGCTCCGTTGCTTCGTCCTCCCGACTACCACCGCGACTTTACTTTGTATCTAGCCGCCGCATTAAGCACCATCGCCATGGTCTTGGTGCAGGATGACGAGAACGGTGATGAACACGTTGTTTATTACCTATCTCGGAACCTTCTCGACCCGGAAACGCGTTACGCACATGTTGAGAAGTTGGCCTTAGCAGCCGTACACGCTGTACAGCGCTTCCGCCATTACATCCTTTTGCGTACGATCACAGTGGTTTCAGACTGCAACCCCATGACATATATTCTTTCCAGACAATTGCTGGGGGGCAAGTACTCCAAATGGATTGTCATCCTGCAGGAGTTTGATTTGGAGTTCACCACTGCCAAGTCAACTAAATCACTGGTCTTCGCGGATTTGATTTGTTCTCTCCCTACAGACTCTCTTCCTGAACACACTGAAGATCATATTCCGGATGAAACATTGTTTCTTATTGATACTCGTGATCCTTGGTACGGGGACATCATAGTGTATCTTCAGACCGCGACATTCCGGTCTGAGTTGGATAAAGCTGCACGCCGTCGGATTCGGCACCAGTCCCAACCCTACCGCATAGTGGGAGATGCCCTATATCGTATTGGAGTAGATTCGGTGCTCCGACGATGCCTTACCACAGACTGGCGAAAGTCTTGAATGAGCGCCACGGTGGCGCGCACTGCTAACATGTCCGGATATGCCACTGCCCAAAAGATTCTGAGGGCAGTTTACTTCTGGCCGTCTATATTCAAGGATTGCATCACTGCAGTCCGAAAATGCCATCCGTGCCAGATTTTTCAGCGCAAGATACGCGCGCCGCCGTTGCCTTTGCATCCCGTTATTACCGTCGGCCCTTTCGCGAAATGGGGCGTAGATTTTATGACGTGTAACCCTCACTCGGCCGGGGGGCATGCGTATATCATTGTCGCCGTCGACTACTTCACTAAGTGGGCCGAGGCGATGCCTACACTTGATGCTGACGGAAGAACGGCTGCTTCCTTTTTATTCAACCATGTTATTGCACGATTCGGGGTCCCTCAAGCTATCGTCACTGATCATGGTACTCATTTCCGTGATTACATGATGGCGGAGCTGACAGCTGCGTTGGGCCTGCGTCACGACAGCTCAACGCCATACTACCCTCAAGCTAACGGTCAGGTTGAAGCAGTGAACAAAGTATTGGTCACTATGCTTCAACGAACAGTTGGGATTCATAAATCCAGTTGGCATCTCCAACTGTTCTCAGCTCTATGGGCATACCGAACATCTGCGAAAAGTGCAACCGGATTCACACCATTTCAACTGGTGTACGGTCTGGAAGCTACTTTGCCGGTTGAATGTGAAATTCCTTCGCTTAAGTTAGCTGTGGAGCTCTTACCGGATACTTCTCCTGAAGAAGAGCGTCTTCTGTACCTTGAACGGTTGGATGAAACCCGTCGTCTAGCTGCTTTGATCATCGAAGCACAAAAGAAGAGGGTCAAATCTCATTTTGATCAATCTGTTTCTCCCCGTTCTTTCATTGAAGGAGACCTAATCCTCTTGTACGATCAGGCACATGATAAGCTTGGTGCCGGTAAACTCCAGCCCATGTGGCACGGTCCCTATATAGTAAAACGTGTTTTGAAAAATGGGGCCTACGAACTTATAGACTACGAAGGAGTTCCATTGGCGCAGCCCAGAAATGGGCTGTACCTCAAGAAGTACTACGCCTGAAATGATTTCTTGGTGTGGTGTGTGTACATAGGTGTGTGATTGTCATTTGTGTGCATGATGTGGTGTGCTTTGTAAACGTCTTTCTGCTGATCGGGTCTTCCTGGTTGTGCAGATGTCTACTCATCCATTTGTTGGTTTCGCGGACAGTGCCTCCCGCAGTACCAGAAATCTGTCTTCTGCAGCCTGGGTAATCTACGATCCTGCTGGTGAGTTGATCAACCTGCAAGGTGTTTGTTTAGGACGTACCACGAACAATATCGCGGAATATAGCGCCGTATTGGAATTATTAACCGAGGCAGTGAACCTTGGTATCCGTGAATTGCTCGTGTACCTAGATTCACAGCTTGTAGTGTTGCAGCTGAACGGGCACTATTCGGTAAGAAATCCGTCTATTTTACGATTGTATCTGCGTATTCGATTACTGGAAAGGAATTTTGAATATATTACATACCATCATATACCCAGACATTTGAATGCATTAGCAGATACGGTAGCAAATTTGGTGTTAGATAGACATTTGCGCAATTTATAAATCATCATCACATGTAAAGAAGACTCATCCAGAAATAGGTATGCATATATAGATATCGAAATGTTTACATAGAAGTGTGTCACATAAAACTCAAAAAATATACATAAGTGTCTTAATACATCCGGAGACACTGAGTCCCTCAAAAAATAGGTGTGGCTAAATCCTAGAGACTAATCAGCATGGTGCTCATGATAGCACGTTACTGCACGCACTAGCCGCCTCAGGATTCGGTGGAGCCGATTTGGGACACCCACCGTATGGCGCTGGTACTCCAGTGGTACATCTGACAGTCGGGCATAGTCTGGGATCCCATGAACAATCCCCTCAAGGTTCTGTACCAGTGCCCCTCCTCTGGCACCTTCCCCCTGGATCTCAGGGGCGAGCTGTGTCCTCCGGAAGATGGGAGACATCCCGGCTGGTCTCTCAGGTCCTACATCTGCATGCATGTATATTTGTGTTTAGACAACTATGTATTAACAAAAAATCATATAAACATAAAATCAAAAACATGAGGACCTACCCAGCTCTTCATCCCAGTGGTCTCCTTCCGGTAGCGGGAGATCCGGGTCCCCTGTAAAGTCAGTTCCCGCATAGGGCCAATCTTCCACAACGATCAGTTGGCGCCGTATCCATCTGAAGAACTCGGGCTTCCAGGACATCTGTTGCCCGCCTCCAGATTTGGGCATCAGTGCTGCCCAGCGAGCCATTCTTGGCTCTCGTGGTGCTGGACTCGCCACAGGGGCCTCTTGGCCCTGGAAGGTTGGTATGCGTTCCAGAATAAACGACACCAAAATGGAACCATACCCAAACTGTTTCAGTTTGCCCTTTTTGCACTTTGTGAGCTGTCTTTTCATGTTAATAGTGACAGCTGTTGCCCAGTCATACAGTCGGGGACCCATGCATTCTGAGGCCAGTAAGAGTTGTGTTTTTGTAGCCTCGTGCGGTGCCTGCGATCCAGCAGCCCGCGTAATGGTGTGGAGTACAACTCTCAGTGCTAGGTCGGGGATGGTCGAGATGTACACCTTCTTACTCCCTGTTCCTGTTTGTGCCCCACGGCACACCCGTGCCATTACTTCTTCCATCTTCTCCCCTGATGGTCTGCTCCCAGTCAGTACAGGGATTGGACCCCTACGGGATAATCCAGTAACAAAGTAAATGTCGGTGACCTCCAATTCCAACACCTGGTCTCGTATTCTGAATACCTGGTCATTTTCATCCCAGAGGTTGATCAAATATTGGAGGAGCTCAGGCTGAGCTCGTAAGCATGGCGTGAGGAAGAATTTCTTTAAACCACAGTTCCTTAGAGCGTTCATGCAATTTTCATTTTGCATGGCTTCTTCGTCCTCATCTCCGTGTTCCCGTTCCTTCCATTCAATCACCATTTTGACTGTTTATCTGCATTCACATGGTTCAAAACCTTTAGTTAGATCTTCTGTGAGCTCAAAAATTCAAAAATTTTGGCGTAAATAGAGGTTTTTTAGGCGGAAATTTGGGTTGCGCCGCTGGCGCGACTGTCTTGCTAACAGTCGCGCCATGTGGCGCAGGCCCTTTGATAGAAAGAGCTCAGTGGCGCGGGTCCGTGCCCGATACCCGCGCCACTTGGGCCGGCCCTAAAAATTCAAGAATGCCCTTACAGAGCTGGTTTTCTAAGGGAAATCATTAAAAAATACATGGAAAGAAAAGAGAAAGGAGCGCCTCTTACCTGTCACAGACGAGACACTGAATGATTGCCTGGATCGGTCGCAATCGTCGTCAGAAGATTCTGCTCCAAATGGACCACTGCTACTCTCCACAAGGTAAATAGTAAAAAGTAATTTCATTTTTTACCATTGGACATATTTATAACTTTTCAACGTTAAAATGTGTTTTGAAAGTTATTTCTTGTCAAATGATTGAATGTATTATGTCGAAAATGGATTTTACGCTTGTTGGGTATGTGCAGTGACGGGTTCTGCGACTCAGAAGATGGAAACGAGTTGTATTTTATACTTTTTCGGACTCGGTAAATACACGAAAAAGTCACTCTGGAGTCACCTTTCAGCTCTTTTTCTGACTCCCTAAATATGAAAAGATTGCCGAGGCCCTTGTCGTTTCGATCTCGTTAAAATGGACACGAATCGACATTCACCCAGTATAAGTTTAACCCTTTTTCGGGCTGGGATGGATTGATTACGAAAAAGGAATACCCTAGCCTATTGCGACTAGGAGGTTTTTCCGGATATTGTTTTCTACCTTTTCGGATCTGGGGAACTATTTACGAAAAGGGACCTGTGGAGTTTTCTTTTCCGCTGTCTTTTCAAACTCTCTAAACATGAAAAGGCGCCGAGTTCTTCCTTTGTCAGACTCGTTAAACCCTGATGACATTGGATTCCGTCGCAATGACGTTCTCCGAGTTTCTCCTTCCTAGGACTCGTTAAAGGCACTAGGATGGATTCGCCCGAAGGGCGGACTTATATTACAAGCATATGCTATCCCCTTCAAGCTTGTCATCAAAAATAATTGGGGTACTCGCCAGAAATGGTGGGGAAAAAATGGAACCATCGTCGTTATCGTCGGCAGTATGTCGCTCTTGAACATGGCACTTGTCTGCATTCGTGTCGGGTTGGGGACATCTCATCTCGTTGTTTCACTTTGCTTCCATGGGTTTGGGTAATCTCTTTTGACCTCTCATCTGTTCACTGCCTCGTCACCATGACCTTTGATCTGTTGATGCCAAATACTGCCAAATCCGTTGCCGTGCCGTTTAAATGTTCAAGAGAAGTTAGCCTCTACGAATATCAACCTTCCTCTGTTTCTCATATGATCTTGATTCACAACAAAACATTATGTTCCTCTGTCTCGCGTCGATGATGTGGGAATCATTATGGCCCACCTTCGATCAAGGCCACTTCCTGTCGACTTCAACTCACTATCCAAGAAGTTGGTCTAGAGACTCCTGATGGTACCTTGGGGCCTGCATGCCTTAATGGCAGGTTCGTCGCATTCGACGAGAGGTTTTCATTATTGGCCTCCGATCGGATGATTCTGCGGGTGTTCGACGTCAGCTCATTTATTCACACACCGTAGATTGTACCTGTAGTACCTTGAGGACCATCGTCATCATTGGTGGTTTCTCTCGCGTCTGTTAACGGCTTTCATTATTGGCTGGTAATCAGACGATGTTCTTGCATGTTCGACATCAGCTCACATATTCGCATGCTAGAACTTGTACTTGTTTGGGTCGAGATGGAGCGCAAGACCCTGGATTGTGTCTGTTGTAATCCAGGCTGCGATTGTGGATTATTGTCATTATGTACATGACTCAATGATTGGATGGTTGTGACCATACCTGAGTCTATTTGTTTGATCTTAGTTGGATGGCTGCGCCCATACCCTAGATCTGGATTATAGCATACTCTGTTCGGATGGCTGCGTCCATACCATATATATACATCATGTACTTAAGATATCAGTTGTATCTTTCTGTGCAGGTTTTCCGACGGCGGGCCTTCAGTTGGACATGTTCTCGTAAAGCATTTCACCCCTCTCTCTCTCGGGCCTCATGCTTTAGGGGGCATCTGTTACACAGTAATTTGTCACCGTCCCTACCATTCCCAGTCCCGCACAATGGAGGACCCATAACGTGACCTGTGAACACTGTCATGCACTGAAAACATCATCATTGCATCCCTCTGAGTATGAGCTTCATTTCCCCTTGAGACATCTCCTTGCAAAATCCATGAAAAACAGCTCTTTTTGCATTGGCGCGGGTAGACGGTTCAGTACTCGCGCCACTCAGGGAAATCCTGTAAAGAGGTCGCGCCACTTGGCGCTCTGTCATAGAGCAGCAATCGCGCCACCCATTTTAGGGACTGTTTTTTATATATGGATGGCGGAAGTTGAGTTCAAACAAACTCACAACCACTGCCCATCTTGAGTTGGGAGGTTTGGCTACGGGAGTTCTATGGAAGGGAAGTAGTTTTGCCACCTTCTATGGAACCTTCCTTGTTGATAGGGCCAATCCCATGATAATAGGGATCCCAACTCCCTCCTTCCCCATCTATAAAAGCTTGCTCAGATCCATGGCAAGCTAGTCTTGAAGTGCTGAAGCTTTGCATCTCCTATTACCAAGTGCCTTTGTGCTGAAAAGAATCCCTTCTTTCCCTTAAGGCCCATTCGAGCAAGGAGACCATTGTTACGAGACTCTGGAGAGGTTTCCCTTTCCCTCGGCGAGCTTTGCGAGACGTGGACGACCGGAGACCCGCACGAAGGAAGCTACAGCGTCAGAACTTGGTTGTAACTTCTATTCGTTTACCATTTTAATAGATGACTATGATTATGGTTCCACTCCTTTTTCCATTATGTTAATGCGAGTAATGTCTTTTCTGACCGATGTTTAGTTACGTATGCTGGTTCCTATGCTTGTATCTGTTTGTTCTTTCTGTGTGCAGGTGTTCATCCACGGAGATCGTGGAAGGATTGTGATCTGCCCGGACTGAAGGACGGGGGCATCTCTTCTTAGTCGGCGGAATCAGTGGGTTCTTATCCCAAATCTTTCATTCGTAACTAGGAGCCTGCGTCATAGCATTGTTTGTTTGTTGCTAGACCCCTGCTGGGCTAGTAGGGATCGCCTCTGTCCGCAGAGGGGATTTACCTTCTCAACAATAGCAGATTATAAGAAAGTTGAATTTGAGGTACAAGTCCAAGGAATTAATCCCTTGGACCAGATTGATTTCCACAAGAAAAGCTCAGAAATGTTATATTCTACCATGACCACAAAAAAAATGAGTGCCCAAAAGCTCCATAATAATTTGACAAATATAAGAGATCAACTTAAGGTTGAAAAAGCTTCTTTGTACGCTAAAGACACCAGAATCAAGTCTTTAGAGGAATTGGTGATTGAAGTAGGGTATGACCCTTCTAATGTGAAAGATACAGAAGAATTGGTAAAGAAGAAAAATGTTGATATTGCAACACTCAGAAAGAAATTGAAATTACCTCCTATACATCATCCACAGGCTAAGGAAATTGTACAGAAGGCAAACCAAAATGATGAGATGATGAGTCTCATATTACAAATGACAACACAAATCAAGGAGATGGAAATTGAGATGGACAAGCTAGTCAGAAAAAAAGAAGCTGCAAAGACACCAAAATGTCCCTCCCACTGTTATTCCTATGGTGACAACAGCGGTGCCTTCAACTCTAGCAGAAGAGTTATCTCCTAAGGTCCCATTGGCCACAACAGTGCTAGTCACTTATTCCACTACTTCTGCCACTGAATCTTCCACTTCAGTGGTTCAACAGTCAGATGAGGCCAGCAAACTCATTAAAGCCATAGAATACATGTCAATACAGAATAATGAGATAAACATATTGAAAGATTAAATCAAAAACCTTGAAGATGCTAAGAAATTAGCACAGATAAATGATCAAACATAAGAATAAAAGGCTAAAAGATTATGTGAACAATTAAAAAAGTTAGAAACAGAGTTGACCTTGAAAGAGCCCATGGAATACATCAAAAATCAACTATTGTCCAAAATCATCGAGTCAATCAATGATACTTGGCCATCAATTCAAGTGATATATGAACAAAAAGACTTTCTAAAGACAGATAAAGAAGAAATATTGAATACTAAAGATGAATTGGGCACCAAGCCTGAAGAATCATTGGAAATCATCAAGTTTCTCTATATTAAAAACAAGCAATAATTGGAGGAAATAGGAATAATTGACAGGACATAAACAATTCTTGAGGTAAGAAAATTACTCTCAAATAAAAACTTGATGAAACAGTTGGAAGAAAAGTGTCAAAATATGGACATGGCCATCACTAGATTCATGGTTTAGTTTGACACTTTAAGACAAAAATGTCTTCCAAATATTCTTGTTATCAATGATAAATTGATGAAGCAAGAAGATTACAATAAAAAGATAAGGGAATTTTCCATAGATCAGGTGAATAAATCAAATTGGCAAGAAGTTCCAACAGGTAAAGTGTTGCATAAAAGCATTGAAAACTTGTTTTATTTACAACATGAGATAAAACACCTTTTTGTGGTCGAGCCAACTTTTGCAAGGTACACTGAAGCAAATGAGAATTTCAGGAAACTCACAAAGATCAGAGTTTTGGAAGAAGCTCACAGATTTGTTGTAAAAGACAATTTGTAGTGAAAAAGGATGAAAAACAGAGTGTTGTTTTTTACACAGTAAAAACAGATTTTTAGCAGTAAAGTAGTCAAAATCAACATGGTTAAAGTGTATCAGGATAAAGAGTATCAGTTGTTAAAGAGTATTAGATGAAAGATAAAGTCTTAAAATAGATTGAATATCAATTGGCAGCATGAGGGAAACTTCTACTAGCTAGCTGCACCCAAATCCAAACATCAATACTATTTAATTTGAATAAATAAGACAACTTGCAATTTGTTAAACAGTTGTCACTATATTTTTGTAATAAGATATTTTATTTTCCAAAAAAAATTCCTAGGACTATTCTAGGATATTTTGTATTAATTTTTGTATAAATACTTCATCATTTGAAGTATTAGTGTGGATTAATTGCTGAACATTTCTATAGCTGGAACATTATGAGCCTAAGGGTTTTTGTACTCAAGCTCAAGTCAGAAGACTGGATTTCAAGGAATAAAGCATCATATTACTGGATTCATGTGTTGGGCCACTGAAGTGAAGTATTTTCTATTGTTATCTGTTAATTTTATTATGTTTTTCATACATTCATAAATTTGTTCTAAATTTTAATGTGAAATCAGGTATTGTTATATCATAATTTGTTAAAAGCACTCTGTTATTGACTAGTTTTCATTTAAATGTTTTCTGCTGATATCCAAACTAGGGAACCCTTAATTTATCCCTAATTACGATTGACCCCTATCTTTCACTCCTTATCCGGATCAAAGAATTCTTAATTTCTCTTTATCCTAATTAAAGCCACTTCACCAATCAGCCTTTGAAGATCTTTAGTGACTCTACTATCTTGCCCTATGAAAATTTGACTTTAGACGTTGATCCTGATCTTTCTTCTTGACACATTGACTCCATCTGCCCAATAGATTACATATTCACAGCTATCCATATCATTAAGTGATTTTCCCACCAAAACAAATCAAAACCCCAAAACCAATTTTCCCTATATAACTAGCCTAAAATCAAACATAAAACAAATTTAAATCTTATAGAGAGAGCCTTCTCTGAGCCCTAGGAAGGGTAGATCCTAAATCTTAAAAGTAGGTCCGTGGTTACCTCTAATATTCTTTAAACTATAAATAAAAAATCTCACAACTTTGGGAATTATTAGAGTGATAACAACAGTGATTTGTAGCACCAATGTTGCATCAAAGAGTTCTGATGGGTAATGGTTCTAATGTCGACTTGCAGTTATAAGAGTTGTAGCACAAGAGTTGCAACAGTGAGTTATGACACTAGAATTGCAGCAAGTTGTGGCACCAAAAGTGCAACAACGAATAGTTTCAACAATGAGTTTCGGCACCAGAGTTGCATTAGCAAGCTATAGCACTAGATTTCCATTAGCAAGTTGTAGCACTAGAGTTGCAACAATGATTTGTGGCACGAATGTTGCAATAGTGATTTGCAACACCAAAATTGAGGCAGTGAGTTGCATCACCAAAGTTGTGGTAGCAAGTTGTAGTTGCGAGTTGTGGCACTAGAGTCACAACAGTGATTTACGAAAATAGAGTTGTAGAAGTGAGTTATAGCATAATTCTTCAGTTGCAGAAATGTCCTAGAGTTGTAGAAACATGGTTCTAGAGTTATGGCACTATAGTTGTAGTAGTGATTTGTAGCCCTATAGTTGAGGCAGTTATTTGCAGCACCAAGGTTGTGGTAGAGAATTACAACACTATGATTGAAACTATAAGTTGCAGTAGTAAAGTTGTAGCAGTGAATTGTAGCACCAGATTTGACACGATAAGTTGCGACACCAAATTTTTTGCAACAATTTCCAGAACTAGAGTTGCAATTGTGAGTTGTGGCACTAGATTTGTAACAGTGAGTTAATAAAATATTAACGATGTTGGATACCTCCAACATATAGGGTATCTCCCTAATGTGAGGTCCCAATTATACCTCAAACGGTTTGGCGTCGGAGTCCAATCCAATTATATGGTTCGGCCACGATTGCAAAGGTTTTAGAGGTATGCCTTGGTTACAACACATACACAAGATATCGCAAACACCTCTTTGTGGAAAAAAGTATGTAAGATTTGTGTGACACTAAATGTAAGATGCACAGTGAAATTCCACAACTAGTAGAGGAAAATGAGCCTCTAGTTAGGGAAGTAATAGTACTATCCTAAGGGAGACATAGGAGAGAAGAGAAAGGCTTGTTGACTCACCTTGCAAATTAGTTCACAAGATAAAAACAATTGTGAAAACGTGACAACACTCATTCAAAATTATTCATATCTAAGCAACTACATTGCTCATTAGTGTTAGTGTGTAATTAAGAAAACATATAAAAGAAACATAAAAATAATAGTCTTACTACATCCATGATACATGCGTGAAGAAGTGTTGGCTCATAGATTTTCGGATTATAAATTAAAGATTCCAAGTACATTGTCACATAAGTGAAACACTAGATCCAGTAGTGGAACATGAAGCCACAAATTTCTTCTCCAAATAATGATTCATCTACTATGCACTACAAGAGAATCCAAGGAAAGACACTAAGAATCCAAGCCCTTTACTTTAATAGTGAGGAGATATTTATAACAATTGAAGATGACTTTTGAGTTTCCTCATAACTATTCAAATTCTATGACCTATGGACTTCCATATAGATTTTCACATTATATACATGAAATTTTACATTCCATATGTGAATTTTCAAATTTCACATGTATCTCTTGGACTTCATTACATTTAACTTATTACAAAAGACAAAATACAAAGAAGACAGTGGCTATATAGAACAAAATTTCTAATAGGACAAAAACACTAGTAGATTGACAAGTCATTTTAATCTTCGTAGAGCTCATTGGTAATGTATGTGTGCAACGCTCTAAAATCTGTAGCAGTGACTATGATCTGAATCGATAAGTTTGCTGCAAACCGAATCTTCATCTCTAGTGATTTTTTCAATATGGATTTGGAGCTAGATCGTATAATATTCGTTAGAAATTACATTTTCATGTGAGCTTTAGTTGGTGCAATGGAATATTGTAGAGTAATGTCTTTTGTGATATCCAAGCCTTATTTTTCTGATTTTTTCTTGATTTTCTCGACGTAGTGCCTCACTTTCGTGTAAGATGATTTTCCTACCTCTTATCTCTCCAAGTGATCCCACTGAAGGCATTCTTTGTTTGTGGGATAGAGACTCTAAACTGTTGTGCATTTGACTATAAGTGGCCATAGTGATAGCCAAATATTCTCCAAGACATATATAGTTCTTATAGTGGAGTCTCAGTTGTACTCTATCTATTTTAGTGGAAATCCTATCCTTCTTAATCAATTGTTGCGGAACATATGGATACTTGGTAGCCCATTCTTGGATTTGTTCAACCACTCTGTTTTCCACTTTCATGAGCTTAAGGACTTCTTAAGATTTCTTATGTATACCAACAAGGGGTGCTACTACTTCACAAATAAGTATCATTTCATCATATAATTATGTCATTGTATCCTCCAGTGGCCCCAATTCTTCCTATATGGCTGACTACCATTCTGATGTGTTGAAGTTGTGTGAAGATAACCATTGGTTTTCTGCAACAAGGTGTTCCACTTGTTCCTTTACTACATTCAACTCTTTCCTAAAGCATGCATTCTCATTCAAAATATATTCTCAGTTATCCTGTGTTGTTGTAGCAAAAGCAACATTAGTTTTTGTGATTTCCCGAGGATTCCTCCTAATATTGGAAGTTATCACCTTTTCTATAGGTACAGAGACTAGATTTTGGGGATCATTTGGGAATTATCTGTGCCTTTTTTTCACGATCCTTTTCTTAAGATGATCAAATGTGACATTACACAAATCCATGACTTGTTATTCTAGCAGATATGTGATTCCCATCTCATAAAATGGGATATGGCCACCTGTGAGAGGAGGTTCTATCGGAGAACTTGGTTCATCATCTATGGTTTGGATGGCATTGTCTTCCTCCAATTATTCTTATATTTCTTGAGTCATTCATTCTTCCCCTGGAATTTTTTCTGCTTCCTTCTCATGTGGCTATCTTTGTTGCTCTTCTTATATTCTATCTATTTCCTCTTCTTCTTGTTGTTGCTTTCTAAGAAATTCATCTTGCCTCCTCTTCTCCTCTTGTTCATATTTCAACTTTTCCTCTAGTTCTTTCTTTTCCTATTTATCTTGAATAACTCACTTATTCAATGGATCATGTTGGAGCTGGGATCCCCGCTAAGTAGGAAAGCAAGGAAAGACTCTACATATCGAGGAGAGGAGAGCGCATTTCAGTGTATATTTTGAGTCACAGGGGCGTTGGGGTTGTTCAAATCCCCTTATTATCTAATGGGATTTGATATTTTGTGAACATTGGACTCTGCCCATGGTTTTGGACCATGATATTGTAAATGCCAATCCTATATAAGGAGTCTAGATAGAAGTCATAGGGAGTCAAGTAGAAGTTGAATGATGCATTTAGATGTAATATTTCTTTGAGTTAGAGTCTATTTTGGGTTAGGGGAAAAGGCTCCTATAGCTCTGTGCGTGGAGACCTTAGGAAGTCTACATTTATGTGCGCAGACCCCTACAATTGTGTGTGTAGGGTGGAAATTGGATGTATGAGAAGGATCTTGATGTTAATGAAATAAATATTGAGAAAGATCTTAGTTATATTGATGTGTTTTTATTTTACTTACTATTTCTAAATATTTATGTTGAAAAAGTGTTTGATCTATAACTTAGTAGTGTAATCCTGTGTATGATTATTTACTTTGTTTAATGCAAGAATAAGTAAGATAGCGCATCCTATGAGTAAGTTCAACAGATGTGTTGAACCTTGCTATTATTACTGATAGATCTGGCTTGTGAAGTTATGTTAATAAGGAAAAGCCCTAAATCCACAATCTAGTGTCCCTCTGGATGCAAAAACCTATTTCTAACATCCTCCTATATTGCCTCGGGTGAGACTTTGTTCTGCGCAAGTAGATCGTTGCCAAAAGGGCTGATAATAGTGGTTTTTTTGGACTGCGTAGTCACTTTGAACTTGGGTATAGGCCCCATCAAGCCAATAAATGGTTTCATTACCGAGACACAAATCTGACTGAGAGATAGCTGGATGTGGAATTCGTCTAAGGAAGAGATTAAAAACTGGGTTGATAAAAAAGAACGTGAATTTGTTGTGCAAGAAAACAGAAGTCTCCACATATATATTGAAAATTGGCTACAGAAGTATATCTATAAAAATCAGTATGAGGTATTTTTCACGTCATTTTCTAGTGAGTTTTACGAGTGGATGTCAAGAATAGCAGTGCAGGTGGGTTATTTCAATAATAGACCCACAACATGGACCTCAGAGCTAATTGAGAATATGAAAAGGAATGATAATGAGATCATGAGGGCTGCTGATTATTAGATAAACAATATCCTTGGATGTTTCATCGCTTAGTTCGCAATTGAGACATTAGTGTCTTATAGCGTAGCAGGGTGTAAGTTCTTCAAAATCTCCTAGAGGTATCATACCTAAATTCATTGATGTTCTATATTAAAATGTTATTATGTAAAAAGGGTATATTAAGGATTCTCTCAGATTGATGGTTGAAGAAAGAGAACATGGTGCTACACAAAGAGGTAAGAGATTCAAAATAGGTTGTTTTACTTACTTTGAAACTGAATATCGACCACTGTTTAAATCTGAAAAAGGAGAAACCAACCCACTCCTCCATGAATTTTGTTATTGAGATCTGAAAGTCAAAATAGTGATAAGGAAATTAACCAACCCTCCACCCCCCATCATCACTCCATCCCATTATGTTCCTCCACCTCCACCTCCACCTTCACCTCCCCCCATCACCCAACTACCAAATATGCTCATGTTCAAGGGAACAGATGACCCTGAACAATTCAAGTTTGTAGTAGAATCGATATGGAGTTCGCAGAATGTTACAGATGAAAGCATGAAGAAAAAAAATTTGATTACAGCGCTGCAAGATAGAGCATTGTCCTGGTACATGAAATATGTTACGACGAATGAAACTTCTTCTTTGGCTGAGACTAAGGCCGTGTTGAACGTTGAATTCAAGAAACCGAAGTCGCAGTTCTAGTGTATCACAAAGATAAAAGAAATTAAGAAGTTGACTACGCAGTCTATATGGGAGGTAGATTAGAGATTTAAAACATTGTTGAGCCAAATTAGTTTCAAGATCCCGGATGAACAGCATAGAGAATGGTCCATTGCAGCTTTGTTGCCTCATCTCAAACTGACATTGTCTCAATAGAATATTGCAACACAGGTGAAAGCGTTCGAGATTGTGATGAAGCTTGAAGCATCGCCTGTAGCTGATACAAGTATAGGTGTGAAACATATTCAAACTCAGTTGGAAAGCTTGCATATGGAGCTCTAGAATCTAAATAAGGGAAAGGAGTTTCACCCGGAGATGAGAACAAAAATCTGGTGTATCAAATACAAATCGGAGGGTCACTATAAAGAACAATGCCTTGTTTATAGAGATTATTTGAACACTGGGATGTCGAGTCCATGGAAGCCTAGATCGAGTGCAAGGCCAAGTGTAGGGCCACTATATGGTGTAGCCTCTATGAAGTTTTAGGCCAACATTCCATGTAATTTTGTCGTCTATTATAGAAAATTTTCAGATCGCTAAAGAAATTGTTCTATAACTTCTAGAGTTCGGTAGGGCATGATGAACAACATTGTAAGAGATATGACTTGATGATGTAGAACATTCTTGGTGTGTATCGGATGCAGGTAGAAGGGTGCGAAGCTTCAATTTCATCGGTCACATGAGGAGGTTTCCTAGGCCGACGAGGGGGTGCAGGTCATGGGTTCGGGAAGATCATATGCTACAATTGCAGACATACTGGACATTTTTCCATGGATTTCTAGAATCCCACAACAACTTCCTATAAGTATTTTCAATAATTTGGTCATGAAATTGAAGATTGTCCTATTTTTTTAGCTAAAGTGCACGAGAAGCATGAACAACATCCAACTCATAATATACAAATGATGAGGGATGAACTACGTCGAGAAAATCTAAGTGTTAAGGTAGTAATGTGCAGTGGCGTGAATACCGGAGGAGGTCGTGCAGAAGGAATAAAGGTTGTGATGGAAACATGGGTTAGGAAAGCTAAAGATAAAAATGTTGGCTTCAATGTGCAGCATGAGAAAGAGAATACCGAATTCCACCTACCGCGCAAATACAATTGTTTCCATTGGAGAATAATCCCAAGGAGAATACCGAGGTAAATAAAGTGGATCAGTCTATCTTGGCGTCATTCTTGCATAAATGTATGAAATTACTGAGGGACTATAGGTTTGTAGAAGGGTTTCAGGAACTAATAGATAATTGTTCTTGTAAGGAAAGGTTGTAACTCGAGTAGCGCACAGTAAACAAATTATACAAGAACAAGAAGAGAACTGGTTAGGATATTTGGTTGACTGCGTAGATTGGAGATTATGATATGGACTGAGTCATTTTGGATCTAGGATCAGATGCCAACGTTCTGCCAAATAAGACATGGGAGAAGATGGGAAGGCCTATGCTGCAATGGTCGCCAAATCATCTGCAGATGGAAAATCAGCTAAAGATCATTCCTATGGGGTGATTGCAGGGGATTAGCATGGATATTGATGGCGCTGGTGTGTTGGTTGCCTTTGAAGTGATTGATATCGTTGACGATAGTAACCCATATCCTGTGTTGTTGGGGTTTGATTAGGCTTATGAGATGGATGCTATAATCGGCCTTAAGAAGAGGCATTTGATATTTGAATATAATGTGTTATAGGTCAATTTGGGAATCATCCCCCATGACCTGGTCAAACTAGACATCATCCCCAAGACCAATGAAATAGGGTATATCATCCCCTTACATTTTAGTTTCTATATGCCCTAAGAGAAGAAAAACTCATTCATGGCTTCTATTGTGATATTTCCAATGTTTGAAGTATATGTTATGTCACCTATTGAATCACCAACGCTATCTCTAAAGGGACTAACTAGATTGCATATGCAGCATCCTCCATTCAAGGGTGCACTGCAATGAACTTCTCGACATTCAAGAGTGTGTTGGTCACTTGGGAGAATAATGCTCATTGTTCTGGGAACCTCCACATGGCCAGTGCCTTCTAGAAGAGTCCATATATGTCAAACTTTGAATCCATGAGTCCATATAACACCTCTGAACTTTGGAACATGTCTTGCCTATTCTTAGAAAGTCATTCATTGAGAAACTACCATCAGTTTCCCTATAAATTGAGCATAGATCCTAGTGCTAGGGAAGGAATAATTTTGGTAAATAAATGATGTTGGATTCTCATTTGAAAGAGTGAAAGTACTAATACGCTAGTGGTGGTGTGATGTTGGATGTGATGAGGCTGGAATGAAGCTGGAGCTGGTGGCAACAAATCGATCATTGTTTGTAACCTCCCCCTTCTACTCTTTAATAAATATTTATGTTCATTTTCCCATATATATGTCTCTTTATGTTTCTATTTCTCATGCAATGGATTCTTGAATGATATATATATTTCATATCTAATCGATTTGAGTGATTAAGATAAGTAGATATCTATATATGCATGTTTTTTTTCATTATTTGTTTGTATTTGCAGGAACCAATTCGGGGATCTGAGTTGGATTGAGAGCGACAAAAATAACGACAGAAGGAGAAGGATAAGTGCTTGGATCACAGGGAAGTTATTTCATCATTCTTTGTATCTTCTTATTTTAGAGAAAGTGATAGAAAAGAATTTCTTCTGCTGTTCTAAGTGCCTAGCACCACACTTAGGGAATTTTATTTATCCATAGATCATAACTCTGCATAACATAATGGTACCCAAGTTGTTGTGTTTTTGGATCATTCAGAAGGCGCGTGATATATAGAGCATGTCCAACACGAGTATGGTGGTGCTGAGATTGATCAAATATACTGCACTGATGAAGACTGGATTAATCCCACCGTGGATGGCAGGATATTTTGGGAGCGTGATAGTTCATGCGTTTCTGATTTAGATGAGGAATTGGAGCACTGAAAGAACCATTTGCATGAAGTGACTACTAAGCGTTGTAACAGGGTGACCAAATATCTGTGCTGTGTCAGATCGGAAGTGTGTGATTTACCTTTTTATGATGGAATGGGGAGTGTTTTCTTGTTCTTGGAAGACTTTGAGAGAAAGGTACCTGAAGAAAAAAGGTATGAAGCTTTGGACTTCACATTTAGTTCTACTCCAGCCCAATGGTGGGGTGTGCACAGGGAAATTTTCATAGGATGGAAGGTGTTTTGCAAGATGATAAGGATAATATTTGGTTAGGTCGACATTAATATCGCGGAGAGGATGATGGCTAGACAGATCCCTGCAAGCACTTGGCTCGTTGGACTGAAGCTTGGGGTGCCACACTTCAGAAATAATGGGTGCACATGTTCTTTCATTTTTTAGAGATGATACCTAATCAATGGTATCTCGAAACGGAGCTGCGCCATGGAATTGTGGATTGGAATCAGGTGATAGAAGGATTCTTATTTACATATAGCTTCACTCACAGGTGCAAAGGCATTAGTGAGGCTCTTCAATAGAAGAAAGCAGAAGTACTTCACATTACCAAGGAGCCAAGGACGTTGGTTTATATGGATGTAACCTTCTATGGTGCATCTTCAAACCCATGGACTTCACCAATGTCATCATCTGGTATTATAACTAGTAATTCTATAGTGACTATTGAATGGCTGGATCCTTTATATATATCATTACTGTAATATGAATTTGTTCCATCTGGATATATTCCATCGAGTACCATATCAAATGGACTCCCAGCATTTGGAGAACAATATTTTCCATCTTATTATACTCCTCATGCTGGGGGGAAACCTATGGTCACCCATTTTGATAGTACTCCACCATTATTTTGTCATCCTAATGTCGGAATGAATGTTTTTTAGTGGCAGCCCACTCTACCCATCCAACCACAAATGGTTGTACACTTTTATCAGTTGGTTCAACCTGTTGCACCCACATCTACTCCACTTGTTAACACATCCTTACCCCTGTTACAGGCTCAAATTGTTGTACCTAAACCGTCTCAAGCGAGTCCTTCAACCCAATACCCTCAAGTATTGGGCCCTCAAACTCCAACTCCTTCTGCTAGTTTATAACAACCACATGTGGCCGGAATTATTTATTCACAAGTTGGAGTACCTTATTATTGGATGTCGCAACCACAACTAGGTTATACCTATCCACAGCCAAATCCAAGCTTCCTAGTTTAGGTTATAATCTTTGTGGACATACCCCTTGGCAGCCACAAGCGCAAATGCCACAACCTTCATTTCAACAAGAAGCATACGCAAGTTTTGGTCAACAGAATCCTCAAGCGTTTGCTTTTCAAAACAACCCTTATCTGGGTTACCAACAACAAATTCCTTATGCTGGTGCTCAAAGCCCTGTTGCCCAAGAAATTCCATCATACCATAGCTATGCTCAACCCAACTTAAATTGAAATTTTCCCTTTGTTGCAACTTTAGAGTTACCGGATTTAAATCGGCTTACCAATGATCCAATCAACTATGCTCCTTGGTGGCCAGTGATACCTCATAAATTACCCTCGGATATTCCTAAGTTCAATGGAAACCCTGGGGAAGACCCACGATTCATGTTATGACTTATCATTTGTGGTATTCATCTAACTCCCTAAATTATGACTCCATTCGACTACGCCTTTTCCAACGTAGACTCACTGGTCTTGCCGTGAAATGGTACATTGACTTACCAAGAGATTATTTTGATAATTTCACTACCCTAGCTACTGTATTTTTGACCCACTTCCAGTTACCCATACGATATGAAATTGGAAAGAAACTCTTGACCAATTTTATAAAGACTAATGCTACTCACATTTATTATCATATTCATGAGTGGTGTCGTCGTCGTAGGATTGTTAAGACATTTTTTCTTGATCAATTCATTTCTGAGTGGTCCATTAAGTCCCTGTTACCATCTATAACTAAGGATGTGGCTAAGGGTGGCATCATCATTGAATAGTAGGTCATTGCTCGTGCCCAGTACTGATATTTAATTTATACTCAGTCTGGCATGCTCTACGATAAAATTCCCAACGCATTACAATCTAATTTTACTGTTGCTCCTCCATCTAAGGACTCTCATACTAGAGACGGTATGATCGGTATTGCAATCACACATCACTCTACTACATATGATCCTGTGCCTTCTTTCGAAATCCATGTCGTTCCATCTGACAAAGGCAAAAGTGACAAGCAACCCGAAAGTAAGAAAAAGTGGAAATCAAAGAAAAATCAAAATTCTACCCCGTAGGAAAGATCATATGATCAATCGACTGGAAATCAGAAACATCGTTACCCTTGTATAATCTGTAATGAGGAGCACTTTGTTAGATATTTTCCTCACCATGCCGAATTCTCGAAATCGATTAAGACCTTGTATGCATCTATTGTGATGACAGATCCATTTCTGAATCAAGACAAAAATTTGGTTGCTACAGATCTGACTTATAGTTCCCAAGTGCTTATGTTGTCTGTCATGAAGCCATCGAATGATGATTTGTTGTCAACCCGTAATAAATATTATGGTAGTCAGGCTACTGATCAACCTACTATCTCGACCATGAATCGAGCTACAGAATTAATACCGACAACTGTTATTGCTGAATTGAAAATCAAGCCACTGAAGGGATTCGTTCATAAATCAACATTTAATACTCGAGCCTGAGCTGCTCAAAATTATAATATAATTGAATATTTGGCTCAATACCTTCCACTATGTCAGCACTTGAGGTGCTTAAAAATTGTCCCTCCCAGAAGCAGTCTTTGATGTCGGAAATTGGTGGAATCAATCAAACAGACTCCAACCTTGTAGTCTTTAATAATACGGGCTATGTGCCGCAATTACCAGCAGAATTAGCATTATCCATCTAAGTAAATGTTCTCAATCACCTCGTTCATTGTACTATTATTGATGAGGGGGAATCTATGTGCATTATTTCTCTAAAATGCTAGAAGTCGCTTGGCTCGCCGCGCCTATCTCAATCACCTACGACGTTGAAAGCTTTCAAAGGAAGTACATATAAGCCTTGCGGTATGATCAATAAACTGCTTGTTGAACTAGGGGGGAAATAGTTAATGTTGAAGTTGAGGTCATTGATGGACCCCTTGATTACAACATTATACTCAGAAGGCCATGGGTATATGCTATGACTGCAATCATTTCTACATATTTTAGAATGATCGTCTTTCCACATAAAGGTGTTATCATAGTCATCAATCAACTCTCCTTCTTTTCCTCCAGTTCCTAGGTAACTGGAAGTGTTCTGTTAGTTCACGCACTGTTACAATGAAATTTGTCACCATGACATTGAGCTGTCTATATGGGTTCATCATTACCTAGAAATCTAAAAACATAAATTTCCCCAAATCAAGTATTGGAACTAGAAGAAGCTCTTAAAAATCCTGAAAAGCCTACTCTCACACTTTTCCTAGCCATTGCCTGCTGTACCGTGGCTAATAGCTATAAAAAATGCGGTACATCCTGCACGTAAAGATCATTAAAACTACAGACCCACATAAAAGGTAAAATAAAGAGAAAAGTAAGTTCTAGAAGCCTAGCTGGTCGAATATTCTCCCAATTGGGGCCTTCTAGAAGCATTATCTAGTCGAGCTTCACCCCATCCATTCACGAACCTTTATCCCTTCATAAATGGAGTAATCCCTTGGTTTTTGGAGCTGAAATCCTATGATGAGAGGGATTTATCCCTTCATTTTTGGAGCTGAAACTACCTCCCTTCTGTTATAAATTGAGGCCAATCTTTAGTCTCAAGGGTAGATTGTACTTAATACTTAGCATATAGGGAGTTTAGAGTGCTTGCTTCTTGCTTTGGAGAGAGTAATTATAACTCAATAGTTTTGAGAGGAATTGTTGAGTGAACATACTCTCCATATTCTACATCATTGACATGAGAGAGATTACAAACTCATGGCCATAGCTTTATGTTGATAAAGAGAGTCGGAGTCTTATCAAATTGAGGAAAACAGTTGTTCGGGACCTTGGAAGAACCTGTACGAACATCAAGGCGTCACGGTTGTAAGGTTTCTTCTTTTATTCAAAGTTAATACAAATGGATTCTATTTTCTCATTAAGTTATTCATGTATCTTTTGGATAATTTAATTCTTGGATTCCTTGATCACCAAGATAGATTTATGCTTTTGAATTATCATATCTCGTAGATGCTTTTGATCCCTTTCGCTTGTCTTTGATTGTAGAGCTTACATGCTAGTTTGATATCTTTTGGAGCGACTAGATTGAAGATCGAATAAGCGTTGGACTTCAGGTAGGAGCATCTCTCCATAGTTAATTAATAATTCATAAGCAAAATAGTCTAGAGAAAATGGTCTACATCTATCTTTTTGTTTTTAGATATCCTTAGGATACTAGGGAGATCGCTCTTGTCCGCAAGTGGGATTTGTCCGTCTAACAAATTGGTGACTCCATTAGGGAAGAAAAACGAACTTAGTTTTCTTGTTTAATTTCAGGTTGACTTTTGAAATTTATTTGACTTTGTTTAGCTTAAAACTGGGTTGGGTACAAGACTAAATAGGAACCCTGACTGTGAATCTGTATTTTTATTTTTTCTCTACTTTTCCTTCCTTCTGCACTTTTTGTTTTAAAACAAAGTGGTAAGCTCCATTGTTTTTAATAGAATAAAGTGCGGTACCGCACCTTGTCCCATTAGAAACTGCGGTATTCTGAAAATTTTTAGAAAAAGTAGAAATTCTATTTTCTGGAATCCAATTTCTTTATTTTTTGTTATCATCCCTATCTGTTTTGACTGTCAAAGATCTCTTTTTAGATTTATTTCAGCAATTTCTGTGTTGAAGTGATTTATTCAATTAGTTTGCATGTTAAGAGTAAACGATTTTCCTAGTCCTCCCATTTCTCTCAATCAAAAAATTTTGTATACCTCAGCTACTTGGTATTTCATTGCTTTTCTGTTGAGCCATTGAACTTGATGCAGTTGTTA
Organism: Pinus albicaulis; assembly: GCA_034641835.2. NCBI lineage: Eukaryota > Viridiplantae > Streptophyta > Pinopsida > Pinales > Pinaceae > Pinus > Pinus albicaulis. The sequence continues at coordinate 146,996,010 of CM076572.1, read as the reverse complement.
ATCTTATGAAAATTTTGTTTTATTTTCATTTGCAAACTTGTAAAACCTTTAGATTGATAAGGTTTGAAATTCATTTTAAAACTATTCTTGGATGCTTTGATTTCTTACTGGAATAAGTGGACAATTCTTGGTCAGATTGCAAACCAGGCTTAAACATCCTCCAACTTTTACATAGAATTCGAGATTAGAGTTTTTCTTTTAGTTTTGAATTTTATAATTTTAGGACTTTTAGTTTTCTTTTGGAAGAATTTTGTTTTCGTTTCTTATCTAAATGATATAGGGAATTCATTTTGAGCAAAATATCTTTTTGAAATTGAGTTCTCTAAATTGTCTTCTTTTCAAAGTTTCTAATGTAAGAAAGAAAAAATAATGTTTTGAAAGTTATTGAAAATCTCTCAACTCTTTCCTCTAGTTAGATTTCATTGAAAAGAAATGACTGATTATCATATAGATGCATTGTAGAGTGTTTTGAGTCAGGTCATTAAAACATCATCAAGTTTCATTTCCATACCCATTGTCCTAAGATACTACGAATTAAAAGTAACACTTAATTAAAATCGATCTAGAAATTTTATATTTTCTAGGGCTCTTTTCACCAATATAGCTCAGGCTAGTGTCTTGGGATAGGTTTTAGTTAACTCTCCAAGACAATAAAAATAAATTAGTCAATATTGCGGTAGGAAAATCCAATTGTAGTATGTATGCTCTGGGAAGCTCCTCCTAAAGGATTCAAGCACAAGATCATATCCGAACCAGTGAGGTAATCATACCTATCTCATTGGGAACGATAGAATATGTGCACGTATTAAAAATGGTAAACCTCAGATAAAACATTGTCGAGGGGCCTGGGGTCACTTGTCAGTAAACCTTGGAAAGACCATTGTCAAGGAGCCTTCAAGGGGATTGAGCTTTGTTACTCTTCCCTTGCGTGTATATCAGATCGTAGACTGTTCCCCCGGGTATATGTGTTCCTGTTGGTGACCTTAGTGGCCATAAAATTTAGGATTCTTTCCCAAGGTGACGGTGGAGGGGAGGTCCCACTGTACCTGGAGCATATGTTGGCTAGACTCACTTGGAATCTCTGGAGGATTATCTTCACTTGAGATGGTTTAAGTGGAGAAACTTGCACCAGTTTGTTTCATTAAGCAGGTTGTCGAGGTAACTGTTCCAACCACCATCTCTGCATTAAAATTCTACGATGTTGGATTTCATCACCAACTAGTGTTTTTAGTGCAGGGATCTATTGTTTGTGTGTGGATTAATCTCTTAGATTTTTTTAGGCGTGTGATTCATTTGATTGTTTACTTAGTGACTTTAGGGTTTGTTTGAATTTTTTCTTTGTTTGCGTGTGTTAAAAGTTCTAATCGTGGCTGAATTATCGAAACGATCACGTAGAACTCAGGGGAAACCCCCTGAGTACACACCAAGCCAACTAGAAAGACTTAAATCTTTGATACCAAATGTTATCGATAGAACTGGATTAACGGAACAAGGAGAATCATCTATAATCGTTCATCTTTATTTTGAAGTAGATCAACTAAAAATAGCAGAACATACTCCACAGAAAATTTCAATTTCCAAATTAACCGAAGTTGCTTCTACAAGTAGTGAATTATCACTTGAAGAACCTGAAATTTCTGAACCAGAAACTGAACCTACTTTAGAATTCACTACTCCAACTCTTGATTATCCTAATTCACCCAGAGTGAGGAATCGGATTACAGAATATCTTCCTCCTGGTCTCATTAGTATTGAAGAAATCATTGATATAGAGGAAGAGACTATTCTTCCTTCAACTCAGGAAAATTTAGAACTTAGAGAAATCAATTTTTTACAGTCCTTTTAGACAAGACACTTATTATTCTTCATTGACAGATTTTCTACAGAACGTAGGTATTCAGTATTCCCCACCCCAAATTCATTTCCACTTTACACCCATAGGTTATAGACCTCAGATAAACATGTCAGGTGAGTCATCTATGTTTACTAAATCGCCAAAAACATTTCTTTATGGTGGTCTGTTTGTTCCTGTAGTCTATCAGTCGCTCTCTGGTACATTCTCAGGAGCATCTCCATTTCCCAACAAACCAATGTCATCATATGGCCTGAATGAATTAAATACTGGAACTTTGAACAATGAGAAAGTTTATATGATGTCTGGAAATATTCCAAACCCCGCATCTCAAGGTAGTAATTTATAGCCTGGGGGGAAACCTCAAAAAGCCAAATACATCCTAGGGGCAACCCCAAAGGAAGTACATACCTCAGGGTCAATATCAAACCCAGGGGCAGTATTTACCTCAAGGTCAATATCAACCCCAGGGACAATATTTACCTCAAGGTAAATATCAACCTCAGGGACAGTACTTACCTCAAGGTAAATATCAACCTCAAAGTCAGTACATGCCTCAAGTTCAATATCAACCTCAAGGGCAGTATCCAACTCAAGGATTACAACCTCCTTTAGCATATTAGTTCTATCCAGAACAACAAATGTTACAAGGAGGTGGAAATTATCTGGCTAATTATCAACCATATGTTCAACCTAGTTACGAGTCATCTTATGTACAACCTTCGATTCCAACCCTCATATCCTAGAATGGTGTGGGATCCATCTCAATTCCAACAGAATTTACAACCAAATATGTAAGTACCCTATTATCAAGCTGGACAACCTATTGGTTATAATCAACCCCAACAACTAGTCTAGCCTTCAATTCCAACACCTACATCTGGTTCTGTTCAGCAACCTAGTCTGAGTACACCTACCACTCCACCACAAACAGCTGCTCAGACTTCTTTTCAACCTATTACACCTATTCCTACAATGTCTACAGCTCCTATCACATCTGCCCCTCAAACATCAGTACAGATTCCTCAGGTTTCTATTCCGTAGTCTGGATCTACAATTCAGACTACTATTCAGATGCCTAGAGGACAACCTGGTAAAAGTACAGTTATAACAATTCAACCTCAGTTTACTTATCAACCATATCAGGGGTCGTACCAATATGGACTTGTTCCACAAACTCCAGTCTACCCACAACAACCGTACCCTAGGTATACATATCAGAAACCTGTTCAACCCCAGTATGGTCTGGTTATTCCTGGTTATCTAGGGGGCAATATGATTCCAAATGCACAACCTATTCTATGTTATCCTGGATATCCTCCTCCTAGGACTGGTTTAGTTTCACAAGGTTATCCACAAGACCCTACTCGTTGATTTCCATTCATAAAAACTTTGGATTTACCAGATTTATCTACTATCATCTATATTCGCCACCAATGCCTCATAAGTTTCCCAGTGATATCCCGAAGTTTGAAGGAAAATCGGGAGAGGATCCTTCTAACCATGTTATCACTTACCACCTTTGGTGTGCATCTAACTCATTAATTGATGATTCCATTCGACTTAGACATTTTCTGAGAACGTTAATATGATTAGCTGCTAAGTAGTACATTGAACTACCATGAGGCTCATTTAAAAATTTCAACGCCCTAGCAAATTCCTTCTTAACTCATTTTCAGTTGCCAATCAGATACAACAATGGCACAGAATTATTAACTTCACTAAAACAATCTACGTCTACATACATATCAGATCATATTCATGAATGGAGACGTAGAAGACATTTAGTAAAATTTTTTATCCTAGATCAAATATTGGCAGAATGGTTTGTCAAATCATTGCTACCAAAAATCACTGAAGATGTAGCCAAATTAGGAGTTGTCACCGAAGAACAATTTATTGCTCAAGCTCAGTATCTAGACTTAGTATATACCCAGTCCAATACTTTGTACGAGAAAATTCCCAATTTACCGCATCTTGGTCAGATAACAACAACTTCTTCAGCATCTCATGCCGCTGATGGTGTAATCGGTTCAGTTAGTATAGCTAAGAGTAAGAAGAAATATTTGAAGGTTACTTCTCCTATAATAACTTTACATGATTCACCAAAAGGAGAATCTTCTTTGGAAACTACTACCGATACTCACATTGTATATTCATCTACTACAAAGTCGAAATCTGGCAACAAGAAGAAAGGGAAGAAGAAGAATAAACAGACCTCATATCCTAAAGAAAAACTAATAAAACTGAATCAATTGATGACAAACGGAAACCTCGTTATCCTTGTCTTATCTGTGACAAAGATCATTTCACCAAGGAATGTCCACATAGAGCTGAGGTATCTAAGTTTATCAAAGGTTCACCCACTCCAATTGTCTTGAAAGATCCCTTTCCAGTTCAAGATAGTAAAATTATTGGATCTTCTTCTAATATATCAGCAGATATTTTGATGATGTCTCAAGTAATGGTTTTGACTCGATCACAAGATTATGGTAGTAAAAATCCCGTTACTGGTAAAGAAATAGAAAATTCTAATTATGCACCAGCTGCATCTCCTTCGGTTTCTGATCCGATTCACATCAAGAAACCGAATCTTGATCTAGTAATAAAAACGCCTCCTAAGGGTGTACTTCGTAAATCAGCTTTTAATCCACATGCGAGAGCTGCTCAGAATTACAACATTGTCGAGGATTTAGCAATATCTACTTCAGCAATGTCAGCTTTGGAAGTGCTGCAATCATGCCTAGCACAAAGAAAATTACTCTTATCAGCAATCAGAGCTATAGATCTTCAGGATTCAAACCTTATAGTCTTCGATTTAGAAAATTTTACACCACGACTCCCTCATCAAATGGCCTTTAAAATTCCAGTATTGGCAAAAAATAGACATTACTTTCATACTGTTATTGATGAAGGGGCTTCTACGTGTATTATGTCGTTAAATTGTTGGAAATCCCTTGGTTCTCCGACATTTAACCAATCACCGACAATCCTCAAAGCTTTTGACGGAAGAGGATTCCACCCATTCGGAATTTTGCGGGATCTACCTATAGAGGTTGAAGGTAAAACCATTAATTTAGATGTGGAAGTCGTTGATGCCCCTCTAGGTTACAACCTTCTTCTAGGTCAAAGTTGTTATTATACTATGATTGTTCTCATGTCTTCCGTCTTTCAATTAATCATGTTTCCTCATCAAGGAAATATTGTGAAAGTCGATCAGCTCTCATATTATTTGTCTGACCCAGCTTCTATAGATAGTATTTAGCATGTTGGAAAAACGACTATCCCTTATGAAGATGTAGGATTAGGTTTAATAAAATATTCCTCTTTGTTGGGAACTTTTTCTATGCCTCCACCTAACATATCGTGTACTATTTCTAATATCAATATGATTACATCAAGCACTATTCCATTTGATGATCCTTGGATAGTGCCTTCAGAATCATAACTGGATTCGTTTGATGGAGCGATGCCTTTGAGTCCGTTTGAATTAGCATATCAAGCAGTACAGTCATTTTCCAATTCACCATCAACTAATTCTGACCCAATGGATGTGGTCAATGAAGGATAATTTTCACTTTCAAACTCAGTTATAACATCCATTTCGGATCCTTTTAAAGAAGTGTTTTATACTGACGAAAGAATTCGTGAATTCATGTCAATAGATGATTTACCATGGGATGATCTCCATCATAGGTCATCATTTTTACCTGAGCTTGATAGATTTGAAAATATTTTTTCATTTATTTTTACAATTGAATATGTCAAGGAACCCCAGAATCCGATATCGATCAAAAATTCAGATTCTAAAGTGAATTTGGGGAATATTTCTTCCACGATTCCTATTGACATATCAGTGAAATCGGGAATTATTGAAAACATTCATATAGGTGCCTCTTGTACGTTAGATGAAATTGCTAAATATAAGGCCCTATTTCAAGAATTCTGCGACATATTTTCCTAGTCTTATGAAGAAATGCTAGGAATTGATCCCAAAATTGTCATTCATGAAATCAAAACTTGCTCGGATGCTAAACTGATCAGACAAAATCACGTCTGATACATCCACGAAATGCTGCCGCTATCAAAGCCGAAGTTGAGAAATTATTGAAAGCAAGTTTTATTTATCCTATCCCGTTAACGGATTGGGTATCTAATATCTTTCCTGTTACTAAAAAACAAGGAACAATACGAGTATGTGTCGACTATAGGGATATTAACAAATCTTTTCCTAAAGACAATTATTTGACCCCTTATATCAACCAAATCATTGACGATTGTGTCAGAAATAAAATGTATTAATTTATGGATGGATTTTTCGGATACAATCAAATAAACATACTCCCTGCTGATCAACCAAAAACAATGTTCATTTGTCCTTGGTGAACATTTTCATATTGTAAACTACCTTTTGGATTAAAGAATGCTGGGTAAAATTTTCAAAGGGCTATGTCCTATGATTTTCATGACATTAAACATATTGTGCAACCTTATCTCGATGATTTACCTGCTCATTCATTACACAGAGAAGATCATCCAACTCACTTACAAGCGATTTTTATGAGATGCAGGTATCATAAGATTCGCCTGAATTCGCACAAGTGTATTTTCTGTGTACAATCGGGTAGATTACTGGGATTTTTCGTTTTGAAACAAGGCATTCATGTTGACCCATTGAAGGTTGAGGCTATTATCAATTTACCTCTTCCTTCCACACTTCGCCAACTCCAAAGTTTTCAAGGGAAAGCAAACTTTCTACATAGATTCATTCAGAACTATGCCAAGTTAACCAAAGGTTTTACCAGGCTTCTGAAACAGAATTTTTCTTTCATTTGGGATGAGATCGCTGACCAATATTTTGATGCTCTAAAACATGCATTGACCCATGCACCATTATTGCATCCCCCAAATTACAGCCAAGATTACTTTTTATACTTAGCAGCCTCTGATTCCACTATTGGAATGGTATTAGTTCAGGAATATGAATTCCACAATGACCATGTGATTTAATATCTCAGTCAGAATCTCAATCCGATAGAGATCAAATACTCGCATGTGGATAAATTGGCCTTGGCAGCATTTCAAGCTATCCAATGATTTCATCATTACATTTTGTTATGAAAAACAATGGTGATTTCTAATTGCAGCCCGATGATGTATATTATGACTAAGAAATTTCTCGGGGGAAAATACTCTAAATGGATAGTTATCCTTCAGGAGTTTGATTTAGAATTTGAAAAATCCAAATCAAATAAATCACTAGTGTTCACCGAACTGATGTGTGACTTCCCAAATAATGAGACAGAAACTGTGGTAGAACATCCAATCACTGATGAATCTTTGTTTCTTATCAGTACGTTAGATCCTTGGTATGGGGATATAATCATTTATCTCCAAACCCAAACTTTTCAGCCTGAGCTTTCGCGTTCACATCGATGAAAGATATGTACCAATCTCGGTAGTACAATATTGTCAGAGACACGCTTTATCGTCACGGTGCAGATTCTATATTTCAATGATGTTTAACCCATGAAGAGGCTGAACAAGTTGTAAATGACTGTCATTTTGGAGCATGTGGCAGTCATATGTCTAGGTATGCTACAACCCAAAATATATTGTGCGTTGATTATTTTTGGCCATCGTTATTTAAATAGTTCATACTTGTGGTCTGAAAATGCCACAATTGTCGGATTTTTGATCGAAATATGCATGCACCACCAGCTCCTCTTCACCCCATAATTTCCCTCAGTCCTTTTGCAAAATGGGGCATTGATTTCATTACATGTAACCCTCACTCGGCTGGGGGGCATGTGTATATTATTCTCGCAGTAGATTAATTTACCAAATGGGCTAAGGCAATGCCTGAATTTGCAGCAGATGGAAAAACTGCAACTACTTTTGTATTCAAACATGTGATTGCTCGATTTGGTGTACCCCAAGCTATCGTTACTGATCATGGGAGCCATTTTTGAAACATTCTGATGACCGAAATTTCCGACCAACTTGGCCTGCGCCATGATATTTCTACACCATATTACCCGCAGGCTAATGGTCAGGTTGAAGCTATCAATATATTTTTAGCCACTATGTGTTAGCCACCTATAAATTTTGTTATACCAAGAGGTGGCTAGACTTTTGTCGTCAAGCCTTCAAGAGACAGTTTCCTTTGAAAGCCTATCATCTTTTGAAGGCTTATGATATTATTTCTTCCTTTGAATTAAACTTTACTGTTGTTTCCCTCATTAACCCTAAAAAATTTGTTGTTTTCCTGAAGAAAAAGATTGCCAAAAACCCATTTTCCCCTTCATTTTACCCCTCCTTTCACTCATAATTAACCTCCATTTTTATCCCCTTTTTCCTCATAAAATTCCTCCCTTTCCCTCATTTTCCTTCCTTCTCTTCATACATTCCCTTTGATAAGGTTTAAAACTCCTTTTTGACCTTATCGAAACCCTTAAAAACCTTCAAAAATCCTTCAAAAATCATAAAAATTAGCCTTTTTGCACTAAGGCCTTAAGCCCCTTTGGTAAAGCCCCTAACCACTTCCCCACATATGACCCCTGCCCAGAACCAAGCGCTATGCTCTCGAGCGCTAATCGCAAGCAGAGCCTTCTGTTTAACGCTTTTCCCTTTGTTCCTTCGAAAACTTCCGATGTGATGAAATTTATTCTATGAACCTCCACTGTGATCCCAGCTGTTGATCCGTTCTATTCCAATGGCTCTTGCATAATCGCGCAATCACAATCGAGATTTCCTTTTTCCTTGTTACCTTTTTACTTTGAAAACTCCGATTATGATTAGGACTTCTCTTTTAAAACCCCAGATCCCTTCATCTTCTTCACATAACCCAAAGCCGTGACCAGCGCTAAGGCCCAATCGCAAATCGCAAATCAGAGTTTCTATTTAATGTTTTCCCTTTGTTTTTCTAAAAATCCCCGGTGCAATGAGTTTTCTCCTTTTAGCCCCATATCCAATCTCTGCCGTTGATATTTATAAATCCAAAAGCCAGCGCTAAAGTCACCTCGCTCCCATAATCCTCCCCCATCGCCCCTTCGATTAAATCTCCACTGTCGATCTTACTCCTAGATCTGACGGCTAGCCCTTAATCGCACCGCGCAAAATCTAAAAGCGCCATCCCTTTTCCTCCCTCGATTGCAATCTTGTGATCCAATCTGGATCGTCGAATCTACAAGAATTGACAGCCTAGATTAATCATAAATCTTCCCATATTTCTCCACGTTTATCCCTCCGATTAACTCTCAACTGTCGATCTACTCCCCGATCCGATGAACATCGTTGAATCGCATCGCAAATATTCAGTTTACCCTTCTTCTTCTTTTTTTCCCTCTTCCGATGTGATCCTCCCGATTGTTTCTCTACCATTGATTCTCTATATCATGCCTAGATTCGATGGTCCATATTTCTCTTTGTTCAAAATCCGCCCTTCCGCCTTTGGCCTTCATGATTAAATCCTGACCGTTGATCTAGTTTTTAGATCAACGATCCTTGTTCTATCGCATCAAAAATTTTCTTTCGTCCATTCCCTTTCTCTCCTCCGATTGCAACCCCGCGATTTAATCTGAGCCGTTGAACTCCACAAGAACCAATAGCCCAAATTTAATCGTGCCCCGCCATAGCCCTCCGACATTAAACCCGCCAATTCAATCCTAGTCGTTGATCTCTCTTAGATCTAACGGCCTACGCTTAATCGCATCAGTGCATTTCATTTTTTCCTTTCCCCTTGCCTCCACCAATTTCTGATCTTGCGATCAGATCTAGGCCATCCATTTCATAGATCTAATGGTCCAGATTAAACCCAATAGGCCCAACTCCTTTCGGACCTACCTTCCCCCTCGAAAAATCCTAACCATCCATTCCTGTGATCTAACAGTCCCAGTTTAATTTCACCATTAGTTCATCGCCCTCCACCCATCCTCCAAAGGACTTCATCAATGAATCTCCACCATTGGTCTCTCTTGGCTGATCCAATCCGATGGCCCAGAATCATTCTGAAACCCCAAATTTCGTTTAGCCCTTTGTTACCTCCGCCAAAGGTTTTCGACCTTTTTTCTTTGCATTTTCTTCCATTTTTGTTATAATGTTTCCCCCTCTACATTATATAATCCCGATCAATCTCGACTGTTGATCTTTGAAGATCAACGACCCAGACTTAATCTCCACCACCGTCTATCCAACCGGCTCCCCATCTAACCCCAGCGAGCAATCCTCGTCGTTGATGACTTTCATCCAATGGTCACGATCTAACCTAAACCTCCGAATCAGTTTAAACCTTACCCCGCAGGATTTTTTCTTAATTTTTCTTTGTTTGTGCAGGTTTTAAAGGTTTTTCTATTGTTTTCAAAAGAAAATCAAATTACAGGGATGAAGATCCCTAAGACCATTATTTATAAGGAAGATCATTCTGCAGAGTTCACATCATGATTTATCTGTGCCTCATGAGCACTGATAACACTATAAGAACCCTCTGTAAATGCCTGCGCAACAACAAAACACAGTGAACCTTGATCCAATAAAGAGTATCAATATCCAGGGATAAAATCAAAGCAGAAATCATGTTTGAATATTGTTAACACAGTTTTTGAAGGATTAAGGCATAAATTCAATTAATCAAAGGCCTGGTCCACAATTGAAGACCGTATGAAGACCTGAAGATAGAGATTAAGCCAAATTAGGCCTAAAACACAGGATTAAAGAAAATTAACAGTGTTTTAGGAAAGAAAAATCAGATCTATCAGTCTGAGAAGCCTCCACTGCCACATCAAAAGCTAATTGAATCCTCACCTGTAGCCTCAAAGCAATCAAAGAAGGCCTAGTTATTGCCAAAATAGAAGATATTAGCATAAAGACAGTTGAACAATTATTTCAGATCAAAGAAAATTATTACAAACTGTCAACATAGTTATTACAAAGATAAGAAATAGGCCTCGAATTCAATCTTTTTTCCCTTTGAGTTTAAATAGACAAAAATAGAGTAAATGAAACAGAATCATAATTCAATGCTCTTCTACCTTAGGCCTTGCATGGTTTTCGAGGTTTGGAGTTGAATTTAGTGTAGAATTAATTACACTTCGATCTTAAAGTCCTTCCACCTCCTCATTTCTTCTATAAATACTTCTAAATAAGATGAGAAGTTCATTGGTTGGTCACTAGTTGTAATACTGAAAACTCTCTGAAATAATATATAGTCTGTTGAAGTTGAAGAAGAAATTGAAGTCTTGGAAGCCTGATGATGTTGTTGCATGCTTGTTCTTGAGAATGCTCTATCATTGGATCCATGAGCTTGGCTATTGGTGAAGTATTCTAAACTATTTAATGTTTTCTCCTATTTTCATTTTGTTCCATAATTTCTTACTACAGTAGGACGAAATTTTTAGGCTAAGAAATGACTCCTAGAAGCACCTTAGACCTGTTTATCCTTCACTGCTTTATGTTTTCTTCTGCTAAGGTATTTTAGAGTATTTAATCTCTCTCTTTAGTCCTCATGCTTTTTTATTTCTCTAATAGTTCAAATAGTTCGTTTCAGCATGATTTATGGTTCTCCCTGCTTGTTTGTTGCCACTTGAAAGCTGTTATTGAAGTCTCCCTTTGAAGTACCATTGTTTATAGTGAGCCAAGGAGGTTTGTTTTGATCATGCCCTTTGTCCTTACTTAAACAGTTGTTTTAAAGGTCTTTTATAGTTGTGATCATAGATGTATTAGGTGTTCCCTCTTCTATGATTGCAATTATCAGTGGATCTTTTATGTTTTCTAAGTCATTTGAAATAAAATCTTTGAGGAAATAGGATGTGCTCCCGAATCTTAGATTTCATTTTAAAAGTTGTTTTGAAGTCATTATTTGCTTAAAGTATGGTTTGTAGAATTCATGGTTAGCCCTGTCTATCAAATACCTCTTTATTGTTCAAGTTATGTTTTCAAATTCCCTTTGTTGAGAATTCAAACTCTCCTTCCAAAACATTGATGTCCATCTCATTCACAAAACCAAAGGATCCTATGGCCAAGTTAGATTTGCCCTTTGATATCCCATATCCATTGATAAGTTTGTCATAACCTCTTTTTAACTCCATTGCCCAATGAAACTGAAACTCCTTCTTTCTACCTGCCTTTCCTAGACCTTTCATATTCTACTGTACCAATTCAACCAAACAAATCAAAAAAACACTTGCACTTAATACCTATTCTGAAACCAATACTCAAAGAAAACAAGATAAACCATTGCAAAACCAAATAAATTTGAGAGAGCCCTCTTTGAGAACAGGAGGACTAGATCCTGGAACTCTAAAGAATGGTTTGATGTTGCCTTGTCTTTTGATTTTCCAAACTATCAAAACACAAGATACCAACATAATGGTGATCACGGTGGGACACTTTAAAACACAAACACTCACTATCCAGGATAACATAAGTAGCCTTCTTCAAGCACTACCTAACAAAATGGTAATCATAATAGGACTTATTTGAATAAGTGACAAACTAAGTAACCCTTAGGATTCCCATAGAGCCTTGTTAAACCTTGAAGAAAGCAGCTAGTAATCCATAAGAGTGAACTTTCTTTGCTTTAAACACCCTAGCTAAGTGTTGAATCAGATTAGGACACTCTCCTAACCCAAAAACTTATAAAAACCTAAAAATATTTCAGTTTGGCTTCATAATAAACATGGTGGTGGAACCATCCAATATTTTACCTTCATAGAAGCTAAAAAGTTTCCACCTGGCGACTCCACTAGCCCCAGTAGACCTATCACTCATCTAGGTCTCCAGCTTTCCTTAGGATTGTGTTAACCAGCCTTGAAGAATTTTAGAAGCCCAGTCCCATACTAGATAAGACATTGTGAGAGGAAAAATTTCCAAAAAATAGTCTCTAAAAACTTCAGCCTTTCTCATTTTTTTTGAAAAAGCAGTCTGGCTTCACATAGGATCAACACTAGATCTCATCCAGACCCTAATCCTCCTATAATAGTTGACATTCCAGAGAGAATTATGTGGCAAAATTCTAATTCTAGAAAATCAACTGCTGATAGGAGCCTCTTAAGAACAAAATCTGTCCCTGAAAACCTTGTTGACTTAGAGGATTTACACTTTGATTTACATCATACAAAGAACATCTTTAGAACTAGATCTCAAGGTGATTTAAACCAAACTGATCTTGACATTGCAAATTTGCAACAGAGCTTTAGTAGAGAAGCGTCACCTTCCACTCCTCTCGATTCCCAACTTCTTCATCACTTTAGCCTTTTCCATAACAAATCTGCTCAAAACTAGTTTGCTGGCCCAAGTTTTTCTTCCACTCCAGTCCATACCACCACTATTCAAAACACTCTAGTTTAGCCCACTTTCACTCTTGTAAATCCACCTCTTGTAAACCCACCCTTCTTTCCAGCCATGGCAACATGGTATGCCCCATTAGTGTTACCACAACCTCTACTTCCCTTACCAAATGAATAACAATCCAAAATTCCCCATTTCACTGGAAAAGAAGCTACCACAGCTCAACATCATGTAGATAGGATGGAAGATGCATTTGATTACATGGAGATAGAAGAAGATACCATTAAAATGAGAATATTTGCCCAAAGTTTAGGAGGAGATGTAAAGAAGTGGTTTAAAAATTTACCTCCTAACAACATCAATGATCTCCCTGCTTTGCATCAAACATTCATCAACAAATGGGAAACCAAAAAGAACCCTCTTCAAATATTAGCAGAATATAGCAGTCTCAAAAGAAATCCAGCGGAGAGTGTTCATGACTAATCCAATAGATTTAACAGTGTTTACAATTCTCTTCCACCTCACATGAAACCTCCCCAAGGCATGGCCTTAGTAAGATACCCTGAAGGTTTTGATGCTGAAATGGCCTATCAATTAAGAGAGAGAGATTACTTAACTCTAGAAGACATGCAGAAGGGGGTTGCGAGTTTAGAAGAAAACATAATTGAGAAAAGAAATAGGTTGAGATCAGAGAAGAGGGTAACTTATAAAGATGACACTGTACCCTCAACCTCAACTTCTGACACAAAATTGACAACCTATGCTTGAAAATATCAACTTGAATGATAGATTGCCACCAAGAGAACCTCAAAACAACCAAAATAGAAATAGAAATCAGAATTATAGGAAAGAAAACAATCAAGATAGGCCAAAAGAAAATGACCAACAAATTAGGCCTCCCTTCCAACAAAACTATGTAGATCAATATGAGGAAGATAGGGAGATTGAAAGGTTGGGAGAAGGTCATGTAAACTTGATTGGATCAGACAGTGGAGATGATGTTTTACTCAATGAAGAAGAACAAGGTTTCTTCTCTGATCAAAATACAAACACCTATGAAGATTCTGATGAATATAGATTGGGGTTTGAAAATGCAATTATGGAGGTGCACAAACAATATGATCTTAGGAGCAAAGGGAACGTAGATAATTCAAAGGATAAAAACACTAGTACTGCTGTCAAGAAAACACAGAAACTCAGCCTAAAAAGACAACAGAGAAAACCAACATTTTGGCTAAGAAACCAGATTCAAATAAAGAGAAGAGCATCCAGCCAAATGTTGAACAAAACATCCCTAGCACCTCAGCTAGTGGACCTAACAAAAATATCCCAATTACCAGTCCAAAAAAAGTTCAACAAATCAAAATTGCTGAAAGGAATTCAATTGAAAATACAGATGTTAATATGACCAAATCAATTTTTCCTTTCAGCCTCAAAGGAGAGATTGCGAAGATAAAAATTACCATCCCTCTAGCTGAACTAGTAACCCAAGAAGTGTACAAAAACCAAGTTTTGAAAGATTTGAACTTAGGAAGTGATATTGATACATTAAACTTGACATATGACAAGCCTGAGTTGTTATTTGGTCCAGAATTTGAAGGAAAATACCAAGGAGTTGTTCCTCCCTTTTGTATTAGTTTGAATATACATGAGAAAATTTTACACAATGCGATGCTAGACTCTGGAGCTTCGCATAATCTTATGCCCAAAGTAGTAATGGAAAGCTTAGGCTTAGAAATTAATAAACCATACAAAGATTTGTATTCCTTTGATTCAAGCAGAGTCAAGTACTTGGGTTTAATCAAAGATTTATGTGCTAACTTATCTCAAATCCCTGCTAAGAGTCTAGTTATGGACATAGTTGTAGCTGACATTCCCCCTAAGTATGGCATGCTTTTATCAATATCATGGGGAGCCAAACTTCAGGGAAGCCTTCAAATGGACATGTCTTATGCCACCATCCCTGTTTTTAACCAAAACAGAATATTATATAGGGAATCTCACATGAAATATATGGTGAGCAACATAGATAAACCAAATAACTCTCCCATATATTCTATTCAATTGAGTTTAGATTCCTTTATCTTGTATAATGAAGATGAAATCACTCAACAAGAAAAGGAAAACATAGACCCAATCAGTTTATCAGAACAATCAGAACTTCCCTCAAATCAGATCCAAAACATTGAAAATCAACGGCAACAAGAGAATGAAAATAAGGAAAATATACTTTGGACAATAAATTTTGATGGGTCTTGTAATAAAACCAGTGTAGGGGCAGGTGTGTGGATTCAAAATACAAATCAGAGTTTTTCATATAATTGGATTTCCCATGCACTAACAATATTTTTGAATACGAGGCACTTGTCCTTGGCTTACAGTTGCTTAAACAATTAGAAGCCCAAAAGATATCAATCTTACGAGATTCTGAACTTATCATAAGACAAATCAAAGGAGAATACTCAACTAGAAACCCAATACTTAGAAAATATCAAAATGTTGTCCTTGATTTATTGAAGACCTTTGAAAAATATGAACTCATTTTCATTCCAAGAGCACAAAATCATCTAGCAAATGAACTTGCCTTCAGTGTTAGTAACTACCAAATACCTCAGATAGATGAACAGCTTAGTGTAAAGGTAAAACACAGGCCTGCAGTGCCTGATAATGAGGATCACTGGCAAAGTTTTGACTCTGACAAACATATAGATGATTTCCTAAAATCAGAAAATGATTTTGACCTACCAACATTAGAAACCGGCCATAAAGAAAACTGTTTGTATATTGAAAAAATCCCAGAAGTTGAAATAACCCATTCTGCTGATATAAATCATTGTGAGAATCCTTTTGAAGCAGAATTAATTAGCAACGTAGACCAAGAAGACTTGGAAGTTTTACAATGCAAGAGTGATACAATTCCAAGAGGTCTCACACCTTTATAACACCTTTTCGACTTTAATTATGTAGCCAAAGAACCAAGAATGGAGCCTGTGGAAACAGATGTAGAAGAACATAACATAGGCAGCCTAGCAGAACCCAAGATGATTAAACTATCCAGCACTCTCCCAGCTCACATAAAATTGCGATATATAGAGTTGTTCAAATATTTTAAAGATGTTTTTTCTTGGGGATACAAATATCTAAAATCTTATGATACTAGCATCATTTAGCACAAGATTCCTCTAAAGGAAAATAAAAAACCTTTCAAACAAAAACTAAGGGGAATAAACCCGCTTTTGTTACCTTTAGTTAAGGCAGAAATTGAAAATATGCATGATGTTGGGATTATAGTACCATTTAGATATTCAGAGTGGGTATCAAACTTAGTTTCTGTTAGAAAAAATATAGGGGAAATCAGACTCTGTATTGACTTTAGAAATTTAAATAGAGCCTCCCTAAAAGACAACTACCCCTTGCCCAAGATGGACCATATACTTTAAAGGGTAGTTGGGTCAAAAATGATATCACTCTTAGATGGGTTCTCAGGTTACAATCAGGTGTTAGTGCTCCCAAGTGATCAACATAAACTACTTTTACTACACCTTGGGGCACCTTTATATATGTCAAAATGCCTTTCGGTTTGATGAATGCAGGGGCCACCTTCCAAAGGGCCATGGACATAGCCTTCTCTGAAGACATTGGCTATTTCATAATCATTTACCTTGATGACATCACCGTTTTATCAAAAATTGATGAAGAACATTTGATTCACTTGAGAAAATTTTTTGAGAAATGTAGGAAATTTGGCTTGTCTTTGAATCCCAAGAAGACACTCTTTGGTCTCCAAGAAGGTAAACTTCTTGGTCACATAATTTCAGAAGAGGGAATCAAATAGACCCTAAAAAGATAGATGGCATATTGCAAATTATCCATCCAAGAAGCCTCAAAGAATTACAATCTTTCATTGGAAAGATTAATTTTTTGAGGAGGTTTATCCCCAACCTTTCTGAGCTATTAAAAAACATTACAAATATGCTCAAGAAAGATGTAGGTGTAAAATGGACTTTACCAGCTAAACAATCATTTGAATTGGTTAAACAAGCTCCCACTCAAACACCAGTCTTGATTAGTCCAGATTTCACCAA
This sequence comes from Pinus albicaulis, assembly GCA_034641835.2. Classification (NCBI taxonomy): domain Eukaryota; kingdom Viridiplantae; phylum Streptophyta; class Pinopsida; order Pinales; family Pinaceae; genus Pinus; species Pinus albicaulis. The sequence goes on along the minus strand of CM076572.1, from coordinate 146,978,787 downwards.
AAACTTTTATATCTTTTCTTTTGCATCAGAACATACAATAGATGCAGTATTACTTCAAAAGAATGATTTGGGGCAAGAACAACCAATATCCTTCTTTAGCAGGGCCTTGAGAGATTCTCCTCTCAAGTATAACATCATGGAGAAGCAAGCCTTAGCATTAGTGAAAGCATTAAAAGAATTTAGAGTCTACATTTTACACTCTCACATAATTGCTTTTGTTCCACATACTGTTGTCAAGGATATTCTAAGTCAAGACCCTGATGGTAAAAGGGGAAAATGGATTGCAACTATTCTTGAATATGACTTAGAAATAAGTCCCACCAAACTAGTTAAAGGGCAAGGATTAGCAAAAATCATGGTTGAGTCGAACTTCCAAGCACTAGATATGAATATGGTAGATGTATTGGAAGAAATAGAAGAATCCACGGCTCCTTTCATTGAAGAAACATTTCTGAATTCTCCTTGGTATGCTGACATCATTTATGTGCTTTTGTATTTAAATACCCCCCCTTCTTTGTCTAAAACTAAAGATAAAATTTTGAAATAGAAAGCTTTAAGTTATTGCATCTTAGATGGGGTACTGTATTGGAAGAATGCTGTTGGAATTTTGCTTAAATTTTTACTTGAAGATGATGCAGGAAATATCATGCATGAGCTGCATGAAGGAGAATGTGGAGGACACCTCTACGGGAAGGCCACAAAAAACAAAGTCTTCAGATCTGCTCACTATTGTCCCACCCTTTTCCCATACACTCAGAAGTTAGTCATGTCTTGCCATAAGTGTCAATTTTTTTATGGCAAAAGAAAACTCCTTCCCTTACCATTACATCCTATCAGTGTTGAGGCACCCTTTCAACAATGGGGCTTAGACTTCATTGGGGAAATTCATCCATCTTCATCAGCCCAACATAAGTGGATCCTCACTTCCACTAACTTCTTTATCAAGTGGATAGAAGCTATACCCTCTAGGAATGCTAATGACTCTGTCATTATCAAGTTCCTTGAAACAAATATCCTATCCAGATTTGGTTGTCCCAGAAAATCCATCAAAGATAATGTTGTTGCCTTTAAATCTAAGAAAATGGTTGATTTTTGTCACAAATGCCACATTACCTTGGGCCATTCTACTGCCTACTATCCCCAAGGAAATGGATTAGTTGAATCTTCCAATAAGAGCCTCATCAATATCATCAAAAGGCTATTGGAACAGAATCAGAAGTCATGGCATAGTAAACTGGTTCATGCCTTATGGGTTGATAGATTAACTACAAAGAAGTCAATAAATATGCCCCCCTATCAGCTGGTCTATGGCATGGATGAAGTCTTTCCCACTTCATTAGGATTTCCAGTCATGAAACTCCTTCAAGAAGTGCAGATCGAAGAAAATGATATGCAAAGAAGAATCAACCAAAAAATTCATTTACAGCAGACTAGAGAAGAAGTCTATGAAAGAACGCAGTTAGTCCAAGAAAATATCAAGAAAATATTTGACAAAAGGACTAAGGCAAACAATTTCCAAGTTAGAAATGTTGTTCCTAAATGGGATTCAAGAAGGGAAGAGAAGGGAAAACATGGCAAATTTGAGAACTTGTGGAAAGGACCCTATATTATTCATGCTGAGAGGGGTCACAATGCATTTTTCTTGAAAGAATTGAATGGATAAGATCTGTATGGAGGTCCTGTCAATGGCAAGATGCTCAAGCATTACTTCTGCCAAAAGTCTTGAGTTTTAAAGCTTTTTACTTTCCATTTTAAATATCATTGTTAAACATTGAATTCAAAGTTAGAAAAATAAAAATACAAAAACAATAGAAAGGAGAAAAGAGGGCTGATTGTAAAACAAGGTACAGCCCCATACCAAAAAGAGAAATAAAGTCTGAAAGTGTGCAAGCTCAAATTCCACTCCTAAAAACACACTCCTAGTTAGTCATATAGCCTAATCATGACTAATTAGTTTTCAATTTACTGTTGATAGGTTAATGAAATAGATTTTCCAAACAGCTTAATCTTGGCTTATCAGTAAGGTAGATTAGGATAGAAAAACAAAGGTTCAAACAAGCTCAAATTATGAACCTATGAGATAGAAAAAAAACTGTTTCTACTATGCCCAAAACTTGAACCAGGAAATAAAGAAAGATATCTCAAACAAATTTAAAAACAAAGCTGAAGAAACAATGGAGGTTTTTAATTTTGAGATCTTAAGACTTCACTATTTTGCTTTACTTTTTCTGCAAATAATAATCTATGTGAAACTTTTTTTTATGCCATAGATCACAGCAAGTCAAACAACTTAATCTTGGCTTGACTATTTTTAAATCTATTGTCTTAGAAATTAGAGAATAAAGTCTGTGTGACAATCTAATCCTGACAGATAGTAGTTAGATAGAGAAGCTTGTGAACTCAACTATTTAAACTGATTTCATGGAGAAATAAGTTTAAAAATAGATTAGTTTTTGTTTTTCAAAAAGAATAAAATGTTGTTGAAGAGAGTTCGCTAGTCTAAATGCACTCTGAAAAGAAGAAAAAATGTTAGGATCATTAGGAATGGGTAGGTAGACATGATTGTTTTGATAGAATTCCATTATTTCAAACTGCTGCAGAGATCATCAAAAAGAAAGGTTGCTGCCCAATGGATTAAGGCATTGGTTTACTGAAAAGCCAGAGATCAATAGTTGAGGTTCTAGACACCTAAAGAACCAGTTGTCTCCCCCAAGTGGAGCCACTGTTAGCCACCTATAAATTTTGTTATACCAAGAGATGGCTAGACTTTTGTCTTCAAGCCTTCAAGAGACAGTTTCCTTTGAAAACCTATCATCTTTTGAAGACTTATGATATTCTTTCTTCCTTTGAATTAAACTTCACTATTGTTTCTCTCATTAACCTTGAAAAATCTGTTGTTTTCCTGAAGAAAAAGACTGCCAAAAACCCATTTTCACCTTCATTTTATCCCTCCTTTCACTCATAATTAACCTCCATTTTTATACCCTTTTTCCTCATGAAATTCCTCCTTTTCCCTCATTTTCCTTCCTTCCCTTTATAAATTCCCTTTGATAAGGTTTAAAAATCCTTTTTGACCTTATTGAAACCCTTAAAAACCTTCAAAAATACTTCAAAATTCATAAAAAATAGCCTTTTCGCACTAAGGCCTTAAGCCCCTTCGGCTAAGCCCCTAACCATTTCCGCACATATGACCTGCGCCCATAACCAGGCGCTATGCTCTCGGGCGCTAATCGCAATCGGAGCCTTCTGTTTAACGCTTTTCCCTTTCTTCCTCTGAAAACTTCCGATGCGATGAATTTTATTCTATGAACCTCCACTGTGATCCCAGCCGTTGATCTGTTCTAATCCAACGGCTCTCGCATAATCGCGCAATTGCAATTGGGATTTTCTTTTTCCTTGTTACCTATTTACTTTGAAAACTCCGATTGCGATTAGGCCTTTTCTTTTAAAACCCCCAATCCCTTCATCTTCTTCACATAACCCAAATCCGCGACCAACGGTAAGGCCCAATCGCAAATGGAAGTTTCTATTTAATGTTTTCCCTTTGTTTTTCTAAAAATCCCCGATGCGATGAGTTTTCTCCTTTTAGCTCCATATCCAATCTCCAGCATTGATCTTTATAAATCCAATAGCTAGCGCTAAAGTCACCTCGCGCCCATAATCCTCCCCCATCACCCCTCTATGTAAATATCCACCATCGATCTTACTCCCAGATCTGATGGCTGGCACTTAATCGCACTGCGCAAAATCTAAAAGTGCCATCCCTTTGCCTCCCTCAATTGCGATCCTACGATCCAATCTAGACCGTCGAATCCACAAGAACCAATGGCCTAGATTAATCATAACTCTGCCCATATTTCTCCACGTTTATCCCTCCGATTAACTCTCAACCTTCGATCTACTCCCCGATCTGACGAACATCATTAAATCGCATCACAAATATTCAGTTTATTTTGTTTTCTTTGTTATTTTCCCTCATCCAATGTGATCCTCCTGATTGTTTCTCTACCGTTGATCTGCTATATCATGCCTAGATCCGACGGTCCATATTGCTCTTCGTTCAAAACCCGCCCCTCCGCCTTTAGCCTTCATGATTAAATCCTGACCATTGATCTAGTTTTTAGATCGACGGTCCTCGTTCTATCACATCGCAAATTTTCTTTCATCCATTCCCTTTCTCTCCTCCGATTGCAACCCTGCGATTTAATCTAAGCCGTTGAACTCCACAAGAACCAACGGACTAGATTTAATCGTGCCCCACCATAGCCCTCCGACATTAAACCCACCAATTCAATCATGGTCGTTGATCTCTCCTACATCTAACGGCCCACGCTTAATCACATCGGTGCATTTCATTTTTTCCTTTCCCCTTGCCTTTGCCAATTTGCGATCTTGCAATCAGATCTAGGCTATCCATTTCATAAATCTAACGGTCCAGATTAAACCTGATAGGCCCAACTCCTTTGGGACCTACCTTCCCCCTCGAAAAATCCTAACCGTCCATTTCTGTGATCTAACGGTCCCAGTTTAATTTTGCCATTAGTTCATTGCCCTCCACCATCCTCCAAAGGACTTCATCAACGAATCTCTACTGTTGATCTCTGTTGGCTAATCCAATCCGACAGCCTAGAATCGTTCCGAAACCCCAAATTTCATTTAGCCCTTTGTTACCTCCGCCAAAGGTTTTCGACCATTTTTCTTTGCATTTTCTTCCATTTTTGTTACAATGTTGTCCCCTCTACATTATATAATCCCGATCAATCTCGACCGTTGATCTTTGTAGATCAACGACCCAGACTTAATCTCCACCACCGTCTATCCAACCGGCTCCCCATCTGACCCCTGCGAGCAATCCTCGCTGTTGATGAATTTTATCCAACGGTCACGATCTAACCTAAACCTATGAAGCAGTTTAAACCTTACCCTGTAGGATTTTTTCTTAATTTTTCTTTGTTTGTGCAGGTTTTAAAGGTTTTTCTATTGTTTTCAAAAGAAAATCAAAGGTCGGGGATGATGATCCCTCAGACCATTATTTATAAGGAAGATCGTTCTGTAGAGTTCACATCATGATTTATTTATGCCTCATGAGCACTAATAACACTATAAGAACCCTCTGTAAATGCCTTCGCAACAACAAAACACAGTGAACCTTGATCCGATAAAGAGTATCAGTATCCAGGGATAAAATCAAAGCAGAAATCATGTTTGAAGATTGTTAACACAGTTTTTGAAGGATTAAGGCATAAATTCGATTAATCAAAGGCTTGATCCACAATTGAAGACCGTATGAAGACCTGAAGATAGAGATTAAGCCAAATTAGGCCTAAAACACAGGATTAAAGAAAATTAACATTGTTTTAGGAAAGAACAATCAGATCTATCAGTCCGAGAAGCCTCCACTGCCACATCAGAGGCTAATTGAATCCTCACCTGCTACCAAAAGACACTTGTAGCCTCAAAGCAATCAAAGAAGACCTAGTTATTGCCAGAACATAAGATATTAGCATAAAGACAGCTGAACAGTTATTTCAGATCAAAGAAACTTATTAAAAACTGTAAGCAGAGTTATTACAAAGATAAGAAATAGGCCTCGAAGTTAATATTTTTTCCCTTTGAGTTTAAAAAGACAAACAGAGTAAATGAAATAGAATCATAAATTCAATGCTCTCCTACCTTAGGCCTTGCATTGTTTTCGAGGTTTGGAGTTGCATTTAGTGTAGAATTAATTACGCTTCGATCTTAAAGTCCTTCCACCTCCTCATTTCTTCTATAAATACTTCTGAAGAAGATGAGAAGTGTTGGGAAAAATACTGAGAGGGGGGGGGGGGTGAATCAGTATTTAGTGCAGATAATCAAACTTTTACTTTTTCCTTTCTAAAAACCCATACGCTACTTTACTGAAGGAAACTAGCGTATATACGCGGATATCCTTTACAGAACTCGCGTATGTACAGAGATCTAATTATGTGTTTGAATCTTAACTCAGATAATTGCATTATTAATTCATCAGATATTTCAGAAACAGTAAATAGGTGCAGACAGAACAGAATAATCATCACACATATGCAACACACATAAACACCAAGATTTTTAGGTGGAAACCCAATTCAGGAGAAAACCACCACTGTCGTTGCTTCAGCCTTCAAAATTTATTATTAAGAAAACTTATTACAATCATGTACTGGTGCAGACTCAAACCAGCACGCAGGCACCCACCTGCAGAAGGCTACAACCTTCTCTCGTTTACCAGCCTATCCTGGAAGGGAGCTACAACCCCCTGCTCTAGTTTGCCAACCTCTCTGAAAGGGGCTAAAACCCCACGGCGAAGGCTTGAGCCCTCGGCCACCACACCATATTTCTTCAATCTGCTAAACAAGGATTACTTGGTCTTCTTTACTTCTTTTCAGATCATCCTTGACATTCACCATTTCTAGATCTAGAGATCTTGAGCCTTCATCATGTTCATAGGTGCATCATAGATTCAGATCTATCAATTAGGAACAGGGTTCAACCATACAGATATACTTTAGAGTGAAGTATTCATCAAAGCCCCAACACATGCACACACTTGCACAATGAATTTCTTCTCCTTATATAGGGTTACCCTTTATCAATACCATGAGCCAAAACCACATAACTTCCAATGGTATTCCTGGATGGGATCTCATAGACAAACCAGCGCTTAATACAATGGGTCAAAACCATGGTATTTACCCCTTGTTACACATATTTAGAGCGCATTTGAGCATACGCGACTTGTGACATTAATTCTTGCGTGCATACGCTACTTCGCCTAGACAAACCCGCGTATGCCTTGAGACACACACTTTTCATCAATGTTCTGGCACATACTGAAATTCCTTTCATCATTACCTTCTATACTGATTGTAGATAAATCAGACTTACATTATTTAGCAAGCTCATCAAGTCAAGAACAACTTCGTCAAGTAGGTTGCCATCATATTCATCAAGTGGGTTGCCATCAAGGACAACACTCTGCATCATATTGCCAACAATCTCCCCCTTTGGACTTGATGGAAACCACGATGGTGTTTGATCACCATAACAGATAGATACATTAAGCACAACCATCATTCATGATATTCTCCCCTGATTCAAACACCATGTCACTCTCCCCCTTTGACATCAAGGGCAAAGGGTGGATCAAAACCAACACAAGGTTTTTCTCCTCATGTAGCCATAAGAGCTCTGCAGATCTAATGTGCACTGAAGTTACCATGCTCCCCCTGAGTGCATGCTGAATCTTCAAACATATTTTTCAATGAATTACATGATTCTATGACCTTACATCAAAGATCCAACCAAGTGGATTTACATATGCGACTCAAATACCCAACCAAGTGGGTTTACACATTTTGACTCAACTACCCAACCAAGTGGGTTTACAAAATTGAACAAGTCCTTACATGACTGAATATTGCAATTTACATCATGGGTCTCAACATGACCTTTTCATCAAATTACAAGTATGACTTTACACAACCAAAAACAGAAAGACCTCAAGAGAGAGATCAAGTTTCAGAACCATCATAATTCCAACAATGCATTATTCTCAGCCAAGCTAATGCTCCCCCTGAAACTGTGCATCCTTTTCATATGACCAAAAACTCCTCCTTAGCTTGAGTAACCTGAACACTTTCAATAGCCAATCATCAAGGCATCTTCACCCAATATCAGTGAATGAAACAGAAATATAAGAGCTGAAACATCACCAGAGAAGCCATACAGCATCAGAGATACCAAACATCACCATAGCTTGCGCTGAAGAATGCTGACCCAGAAACTTTGTCAGCAACCACCCATACGCGGTTTTCTGTGTATGAACTTGCGTATATACGTGACTGTCTTTCAGGAAACCCACGTATCCAATGTAATCTTCTGAATTTAATCAGATCTGAACTTTTGAGAGGCAGAGACAACACCCAGCTTCTATCTAAGATATTCGAACGCTTCCCTGGGCAGAGGTTTGGTAAATATATCAGCAACTTGTTCTTTGGAGGGAACATACTCCAACTTCACCTTTTGTTCAAGCACTTGTTCACGTAAGAAGTGATACTTGATGGGAATGTGCTTGGTCTTCGAATGCATCACAGGATTCTTTGAGATACTAATGGCACTTGTGTTATCACACATAATGGAGATAGGAGGTGTACATTTGATTTGAAAATCTTGCAAGGTTTGCATCATCCAAAGGAGTTGAGTGCAACAAGATGCGGCAGCCACATATTCTGCTTCTGCTGTAGATAAAGCAATAGAACTTTGTTTCTTGCTGAACCAAGATACTAACTGGGGCCCCATATAAAATGCACCACCACTAGTGCTTTTCTGATCATCAACATTTCCAGCCCAATCTGCATCAGTGTAAGCATGAAGAGTAAGATCAGCATTCTTTGGATACCATAGTCCAAAGTCTTGAGTTCCTTGTAGATATTTGAATATTATTTTAACAGCCTGAAGGTGAGACTCTTTTGGATTAGCTTGAAATCGCCCAACAATACCAACTGCATGCATAATGTCTAGTCTAGTCCCAGTGAGATAGAGTAGACTCCCAATCATAGATTTGTATTCTGGTTGATTCACCATGGGAGAATCATCATGAGAACTGAGATTACATCCAGTTATCATTGGTGTACTTATAGGTTTGCATTCTTCCATGCCATACTTCTTCAGAATTTGCTTAAGGTATTTTTCTTGTGATAAGAATATACCATCTGTAGTTTGATGTACTTGCAAGCCAAGAAAGAATGTTAGTTCCCCAAGTAAAGACATTTCAAATTCTTGCTGCGTAACAGAAGAAAATTTATGACTCATAGATTCTTCATTACTCCCAAAGATGATATCATCAACATATACAATCACAATCAATAATTTATCATTTTCAATTTTTGTGTATAAGTTGCTGTCAGCAGACCCCTTTGAAAATCCTTGTTGATGAAGATATTTGTCAAGACGATAATACCATGCCCTTGGAGCTTGTTTGAGACCATATAGAGCCTTTTTAAGTCTACAAACAAGATTTATATCATTTCCCAAAATTAATCCTTCTGGTTGTTCTATATAAACCTCTTCTTCTAGATCACCATTGAGAAAAGAAGATTTAACATCCATTTGATAAACTTTGATTTGTTGAAAGCTTGAGAAGGCAAGAAACATTCTTATAGCTTCAAGTCTAGCTACAAGAGCAAAAGTTTCTTCAAAGTCTATACCTTCTTGTTGAGTGTACCCCTTGCAAACAAGTCTAGCTTTGTTTCTTACAACATCCCCATTTTCATTTAATTTGTTTTTGAATATCCATTTAGTTCCAATGAAATTTTTATCATGTGGTCTTGGAACTAACTCCCAAGTGTGATTCTTTTCAATTTGATCAAGATCTTCATTCATGGCTTGAATCCAACATTCATCTTTGCTAGCTTGATTGATATTGTGTGGTTCAATAGTGGATAGAAATGCCAAATAGCTAGAGGATCCCACAAGAGTCCTTCTTGTTTGTACACCTGATCCCTTGTCACCCAAAATTTGAGATTCTGGATGGTTCTTTTGAACATATCTGGATGGAGCTTTTTCAGATAAATCATCTCTAGATTCTTCATTGGGTTCACTGTCTGTATCATTTCTATTTGACGTAGAAGGGTATACGTCATCATCACCTTCATCTGTTGTTTGTTTTTCTTCTTTTGGAGCTACAGGAAACTCATCAATAACAACATCAATACATTCAACAATCTTTCAAAGTCTTCTATTGTAACATTTATATGCTTTACTTTGAGAGGAATAACCAAGAAGTATACCTTCATCTGCTCTTGGTTCAAACTTGCCAAGATTTTCATCATTATTTTTTATAAAACATTTGCTCCCAAAAACTTTAAAATGCTTCACAGTGGGAGGATTACCATACCAGAGTTCATATGGCGTTTTTTCACTATTTATAAGAACATGTGCCTTGTTGAGAATATTTACCACTGTATGAGCTGATTCTCCCCAAAATGTGTCAGGTGTTCCAGAATCATCAAGCATGGCTCTAGCCATTTGTTGAACTGTTCTATTCATTATTTCTGCTACACCATTCTGTTGTGGAGTGCCTGCTACAGAAAACTATCTTTTTATGCCATGTTGTTCACAAAATTCAAGGAATTCATTTGATGTATATTCACCTCCTCGATCAGATCTAAGACATTTTATTTTTAGATCTAATTCATTTTCAACCAGAGCTTTGAATATCTGAAATTTCTCATGACAAGAATTTACCTGCTGGTTGGTGTTCCTTTGAAGAGTATTTGAGTTTAATTTCCTTGACTTGAGCTGATCATGCTTTACCTGTGAGGGGTCTTTATCCCTTTGCTGAGTGGCAGAATGTTGTAGACCAGTTGTAGCTGCTTTTAGATAGTTTGGTGCTGAAGCCTGAGAAGATTCTCCGGTATATCCAAGACCTGCCTTTATAAGAGGAGAACGTTGTACCTTGATAATTTAATCCAAGGTTTCAGATCCTTTAGAAAATCTAAGATTCAGAGTCTTTACTTTCTCAAGTTCTTTTCTTAGACTTACCACTTCACATTCTAATTTTTCATTGTGCTTCTTCTCTTCTTCAATCTGATTTTTTAGAGTCTCTATGATTATTTTACTTTCTTCTAAGCATATTTTGAGTTGATTATTTTCATTAAGAAAATCATTGTCCTCTAGAGCATCCATAAAAGTATCCTTTTCTTCTTTAGATTCATTTTCAAAATCCATAAGAAGTCTAAGATCTTGTTCACCTTCTTCCTCACTATCAGATAACCCATCACTGTCTTCATGAGTATAGTAAATTTTTCTAGTGCTAGACCGGTTCTTATTTCTTCTTGCTACTTCCTTTCCTTTAGCAGGTGTTTCTTTGTAAGGACACTTAGCAGCATAGTGACCAACTCTTCCACAATTAAAGCATTTGAAAGGAAGCTTACCTCTAAACCGTCCTGTACCAAGTTGAAGTTTCTTTACAAATTTTGCCTCCTCTTCTTCTGAAATATATCCTGATCCTTCTGCTTCTTGAACTTCTTTCCCTTTTGTAGAAGCTCTAAATACGGCTTCTTTGACTTCAGATGGTCCTCCTCTTCTCATTTCATAAGCAGTTAGAATGCCATGAAGTTGCACCACAGTAAGGTTTTGAAGATCCTATTTTTCTTCAAGAGCAGAAACTTTTGACTCAAATTTTGTCGTTAGTGATCTCAAGATTTTCTCAACCAAAGTAGATTCTGCTATTGTTTCTCCCAGATTTCTCATACGATTTACAATGTCATCAAGACGTAAAAATAAACTAGCAATACTCTCATCACTATGCATTATTAACTTTTCATATTCAATTCTGAGAGTTTGGAGTTTTGCACTTTTTACCTTTGCACCACCTTCATAACTCAGAATGATTTTGTCCCATATTTCCTTTGCTGTATTCAGTTGCATGACCTTGAGAAATTCTGATTCAGTTAGACTTCCTAATAGAGCATTGACCGCCTTTGCATTTGTTTCATAATTCTTCTTTTCTGTTGCATCTGTTGGTACAGTGGCTGGATATTGATATCCTTGTTCAACAATGGCCCATATATCTGCTCCCATAGACTGAAGATATGACCTCATCCTTATTTTCCAGAAGATTAAATTACTTCTGTTGAAGAGCGGAGGCTTGATGGATGTTGTTCCCTCTTGATTGCTCATCTTTCTTGAACTTCCTTCTAGCGGTTAAGCCTTTTCAGAAGGACCTGCTCTGATACCAATTGTTGGGAAAAATACTGAGAGGGGGGGGTGAATCAGTATTTAGTGCAGACAATCAAACTTTTACTTTTTCCTTTCTAAAAACCCATACGCTACTTTACTGAAGGAAACTAGCGTATATACGTGGATATCCTTTACAGAACTCGCGTATGTCCAGAGATCTAATTATGTGTTTGAATCTTAACTCAGATCATTGCATTATTAATTCATTAGATATTTCAGAAATAGTAAATAGGTGCAGACAGAATAGAATAATCATCACACATATGCAACACACATAAACACCAGGATTTTTAGGTGGAAACCCAATTCGGGAGAAAATCATCGCTATCATTGCTTCAGCCTTCAAAATTTATTATTAAGAAAACTTCTTACAATCATGTACTGGTGTAGACTCAAACCAGCACGCAGGCACCCACCTGCAGAAGGCTACAACCTTCTCTCGTTTACCAGCCTATAATGGAAGGGAGCTACGACCCCCTGACTGAAAGCTTCGACCCTCAGCACCACCAGATTTCTTCAATATCTTCAACAGGATTGCGATAGGTCTTCTTCACTTCTTTTCAGATCATCCTTGACATTCACCATTTCTAGATCTAGAGATCTTGAGCCTTCATCATGTTCATAGGTGCATCATAGATTCTGATCTATCAATTAGGAACAAGGTTCAACCATACAGCTATACTTCAGCGTGAAGTATTCATCAAAGCCCCAACACATGCACACACTTGCACAATGAATTTCTTCTCCTTATATAGGGTTACCCTTTATCAATACCATGAGCCAAAACCACATAAATTCCAATGGTATTCCTGGACGGGATCTCATAGACAAACCAGCGCTTAATACAATGGGTCAAAACCAAGGTATTTACCCCTTGTTTTACATATTTAGAGTGCATTTGAGCATACGTGACTTGTGACGTTAATTCCCGCGTGCATACGCTACTTCGCCTAGACAAACCCGCATATGCCTTGAGACACACACTTTTAATCAATGTTCTGGCACATACTAAAATTCCTTTCATCATTACCTTCTATACTGATTGTAGAAAAATCAGATTTACATTATTTAGCAAGCTCATCAAGTCAAGAACAACTTCGTCAAGTAGGTTTCCATCATCTTCATCAAGTGGGTTGCCATCAAGGACAACACTCTGCATCATATTTCCAACAAGAAGTTCGTTGGTTGGTCACTAGTTGTAATTTTGGTTTTTAAAATCTTGTGGTGATCATTTTGTACGAAGCTTTCCGGATTATCCCAGTATTGAGGAACATGTGTCGACGTTTCGAATCCCAACTCTGATCCACTAGTTGTAATACTGGAAAATCTCTGAAATAATATATAGCCTGTTGAAGTTGAAGAAGAAATTGAAGTCTTGGAAGCCTGATGATGTTGTTGCATGCTTGTTCTTGAGAAGGCTTTATCGTTGGATCCATGAGCTTAGCTATTGGTGAAGTATTCTGAACTATTTAATGTTTTCTCCTGTTTTCATTTTGTTCCATAATTTCTTACTACAGTAGGACGAAATTTTTAGGCTAAGAAATGACTCCTAGAAGCACCTTAGATAGGAGGACTAGATCCTGGAACTCTAAAGAATGGTTTGATGTTGCCTTGTCTTTTGATTTGCCAAACTATCAAAACACGGGATACCAACACTATGATTAAAAGGATAATCGGAATTCATAAATCAAATTGGAATACTATGCTTTTCTCATCACTTTGGGCATACCAAACCTCAGCAAACATTGCAACAGGTTTCACTCCTTTTCAACTAGTCTACGGTTTAGAAGTTGTGTTACTGATTGAATGAGAAATATCGTCACTCCAATTAGCCATAGTGTTACTACCAGCTACCTCTGAGGAGAAAAAATGATTTTTGTATCTGGCACAATTAGATGAGACTCAGTGCACTGTTGCATTGGCATCCGAAGCTCATAGAAAACGCGTTAAAGCTCAATACGATCGAAGTGTTACACCTCGTGTTTTTTTAGAGGGTGACCTACTATTGGTATATGAACAAGCTAATGATAAACTAGGAGTTGGGAAGTTCGAAACCATGTGGCCTAGTCCTTATATTGTCAAGCGAGTGCTTGCAAAAGGGGCTTACGAATTGATTTATTATGATGGGGTGTCTTTGGATAAACCCAAAAATGGAAATTATCTGAAGAGATATTATGCTTGATTTTGTGTGAATATCTCACCTGTAGATTAGTTATTTCTTCTAGCTTAGCTGCTTTAGATCAGATGAGTGTGTCTAGTTTAAGTTTGCATTGACTACTATCCCTGCTTATCTTGATTACTCTTGATATTGCAGATGTCGACGTCCCTTTAAGCCTACATTGGTTTTTCTAATGGTGCCTATCATAATTCACAGAATATCTCTTCCGCAGCCTGGGTTATCTATTCACCCACCGATGAGTTAGTTTCTATGCATGGGGTAAGCCTTGGTCAAACAACGAATAATGTTGCAGAATATAGTGTAATATTCCTAAATTAGCTTGTAGCTAATAGGAATATTAATTTTTCTTTTGAAATTTATATGGATGAATAATTGAGCAAGGAGGCTCATAATTTTCTCAAGTATTAATAAAAATCCCTCATGGTGTGAAAAGGGATCTTGAAAAAACCAGATCTAGCATCCACATGTGTGAACCATGTCTAAAATATGTGGACAAGGTCAAGTTTGACCAATTCAACATCATTTACTCTCAGAGAGTGGATCCTAAATAAAGGCAGCTCAATGTGAATGCTAATAAAGCTAACCAGTTAAAATGAAGACACCTTGAGTGTGGAAGAGGTTGATCACTTGACCAAGTCAAGCATGACCATATCTACAGCGCATTCTAGATGCATTGAACCTCTTGGAGGGACAACACAGTTCTAGAAGGAGGTTTTACATGTGAAAGAGGCTAAAATAATGAAGTGGTTTAGGGTTTTGACAAGGCTCCGATCTTATAAAAGGAGGAGGAGAGAAACAAGAGGGGGTTGTTGAAGATTATCATTTTCTGAAGGTATTGTCTGCTTATACATCCCTTGTTGGGTCTTCCTGTTCAGGAATCCCACCTCCTTCCTTGAGTATCTCTTGGAGGAGACTTGTACTATCTTTCCACATCAGGTTTTTAGGCCAAGCTTCACCTTACACCTATAGCGTTGATCCTGTTGAGGGTTGGGTTGTCCTTGTGAGTTGCAGCAGTGGAAGACACTAGATCTGCTCAAATCTAGCCTATACTAGTGGCTCTTCTCAGTGAGTGTGTCTTTTAACCTCCTGGAAGAGTTCATTAGCTAATTGTGCTTCAGATCTACATCTTGGCATCAGGCCAATCATTCTCAAAGGCTACAACGCAGTTCCTCTCCCTGGACTGTGTTATTTGCAAAGGAGAAATTGCATGGTGTTTTGTCTGCATTTTGGAGGAGAGATCTCCGGTGTTAGGAATATTCCTCTCACTGTGGTGATCCATGGATTGGCCATCCAATCCATGTTTGTTTCAGATCCGATCTTCTGTACCATTGTATTATTCAGAAATTTCTGAATCATTCTACAGATCTACAACTTTAGATCTCAGATCTACTCTCTGTGCTTCATGTTTTGCACAAAACCCCAAGGGGAATGTATAGATCAGTTTTTCTTGTACACAGATCTGTATTAGATCTAAATTTTCATGTACAGATCTGATCTAGATCTGAAGATTAATAAATTGCTGCTTCAGCCCCTAAAAATAACGCTGTCATGGTTATGCAGTCTTTTCTTATGGTTGTAGCACCTCATTTCTGAGGATTTTTCCTGTATTGTCTCATTCTTTCTCTTGTAAAATATGGGCTGTAATGAACATCTGATTTGTTTTTATACATCTGACTTCTAAACCTCCATATCAGCCTCCTACTATGCTTCAGTGGATCTGCATTATTTCTCGAGTAGTCCTTTGCATATAGCTATAGCCCCTCTCTTTGTGTGATTTTCAGCTAGACTAGTTTGTGGGAGATCTGTTTAACCCACCTAGTCTGATTTTTTTTTGCTCTCATTTTGGATTTAGATATTATATGAGCTTATCTAAGGGATTCGGGAGCTGCAAACTCACTCCTATGCACATAATTCTCAGAAGTGCGTCATTTCAGCAGGCTTGCAAGATCTTTGGCTCAGCCTGTGGGCTTCAAGCCAAAGTGCTATAAAGCAAGGGGAAAGGTTAGAATGATGAAAAATATGATTTTACTCTCATCCCTTTTCAGATCCAGTAAGAACCTCTCCAAGGAGGTTGAACAAGAAGAAGAAAGAAGGAGCAGTGAAACTCCTAGAGGGCTTCAAGAGCAGGAAGATCTCCCAATCAGATCTACAAGATCTATACATGAGGAAAATTCTAAATCCTCATCTAATGGATAAGTGCACCCAGCCATATCACCAAATATTAAATGTTTTGTCAGTGATTTCTTCATGAAGATGAGGAAAGGAGGTGTACCCGATAAGGAGACTCTTAGACAGTATTTGCAGGAGTATGAAGCTCAATCTAAGGAGTTCAAAGATAACTTGAACTTCCAAGGGTTCTGCAAGGTCAAGGAGAACAAAGGAACAGAGGAGGAGCAGCAAGGTATGGGTAGATTCTATCTATATACCTTTGATGGATCACCTAAATGTCCATTTAGGGTTTGGGTGGAGGAGCTGGACAACTTTGTGCAACAACACCAAGTTTCAGAGATTGAAGCCATCAAAGTGGCAGCGCTGCATTTTGAAGGTAAATCATATGCTTGGTGGTTGTTTGAATCTTTATCCTTAAGACCAAATACACCTACTTATGAAAATTTTATTGAAATATTAGTGGAAAGATTTGATGAAGCTCCATGTGTAACATCTTCTGTTGAAACTATCAAACCATATCAAACAAATATTTTTCATGAGTTGGAGGGGTCTATGAATCCAACTCCATTTCTGAAGACCATGGAAGAAGGTGTAAGTTTGTTTGATTCCTTGCCAAGGGAAAGATCTATTTTGGGTGAAGGGCTTTCTTCTCAAGAGGAAAGCATGAAGATTCATCCTTCAATAGATGACCAAGATCTAAGGTCTCTTGTTGATGTTGAGGCAATTTCAGTCATTGAAGAAGAGGAGGGGAAGGAAGGAGATGATAACACAGTCATGACAATGGAACCTCAAGAACCTCATGAAGAGGAGGATGGAGCACTTGCTCCAAGGAAATAAACTCTTGCACACTTGCAAGGAGTTCCACTAGGTCTCACACATAGAGCTCTTGGCATAATACATGAGCAGCATGTACCATCATTGTCAAATGATGAGATCTTGAAGATAGGAGGAGGAAAAGAGGAGGAAGGGCATCACAAGATGAAGAGCATGGATCCTTCTCTATTTCAAGGCTTTGAAGCACAAAGAAGGCAACAAGACCTATTTAATAAAGGTAGGTTCAAATCTATCTACCTACTTCCATATCCTACTCTATGCCTTGATACCTATTTGCAAGGAGGTATTTCACCAAGAGGACCTCTTGATTGGAGGGAAAATAAAGTGTTCTCTCAACTATGGGTAGCATATGCATATTTGGCTAAGGAGGGAGCCTTGAGAGAAGCTAGCACAATGCAGAGAATCTCTCATGAATTTAGAATTGAGATGAGAAATTTCCTAAAAGGGACACTACTAACTCCCACTCAGCTATCTGCGTTGAGAGAGGAGAAATCAGAAGTCTATGATGGCATGAGCATGAGGACACATGGAAACTCCATATTTTTGGGGTAGTCCATGATTTCTTCATTCACAAATAAGATTTCTGAACATGGCAAGAGGATGCTAACCCTCTTGTATGCATGGGCCAAAATTTGGAAGTATTGGAAGACAAGGACTTTCCGAGGGGAAGTTGATTTCCATATGCTTCAATCTTGTCTTGAGCAAGATCAGCTACAAGTGGGGCAAAAAAGGGAAGATTATGATGCTCCAGCCTGTGATTTTGATATCAATGATGTCAAAGAGGGGAGCCATGAAAATATAGGGGTTGCATTTCAGACCCCTATAGCGCTGTCCTTATTGGGAAGCCTAGATCCTTATTGGGATTCCTAACTCATGATGGAATACTCCAAGGACCTTTTCACATGTGGGGTTCTTGATGGGGAAGTAGTGGATGAGAGGTTCAAAGTAGTTGATGGAGTCATCTATTTCTATAATCTTATTCTTTTGGTAAGTGACTCCAAGCTCAAGGAGAGACTACTAGATGCAACCTATGAGATCCTTCTTTCCAACCCACTGGTTTCATTAAAGCTTATCATACTCTCTTGGGTGGATTCCTATGGGAAGGTTTCAAGGAAGAGATGCACTCTCATATGAAGATGTGCATGGACTACTTGGTATATGAGGAGGAACATAGCTCTTGGGAAGAGCCATCATTCACACCTCCTTACTCATTGAGTGTGAGAGGGAACTCATCTATGAGTTACCCCACTGATGTAAAACAAGTATATAGAGGGACTTGTATTTCTAAATATTATCATGTATCTCCTATATGCTTATATTTTCCTAACACTCCTTTGCAGAACATTTCTCCAAAAGGGGGCACTATTTATGATGGGTTTCATGGGCCACTTAAGGCCATGAATTATGTTGATGCAGGTCATTCCTTGGAGGATCTTGGAAAGTTATTATATTCTTCATGGTGTGATTATTTTACACCAACTATGATGCACATTATCCAAGCATTCCAAAGGAATGGGGCAGCAAACAAGTGTTGGGGGAGGCACTTGTCATCTCTTATTCTATGGAAGTTAAGGGTAAAACTATGCTGGTTGCACATGAGGGAACATCTTCCTTCTCATTTATCATACATGGCAGCTAGCATGATTCTAATCATGATTCCATATGTTGAAAATGTTCTTACTCTTGGGAACATGGTTGGAGGAGAGGCACATGGGAGGGATGTGTCCTTGGGGAAAGGAGTTCCCCACTCTTTTTGCAATACATGCTTCAATGGGAGCATGAGATATTGTATGGCCACTATGATAGATCACTTGTCTCTTTTTAGAGTGAGCCATATGTTTGTTGGGAACATGCCTCTCATATGTATTAGGGAGGATTTTTTCTATGGATTGCCAAGCTAGGAGGTGATCCACTTCATTTGGATGATAGCATGGAGATGGGAGTATTTCATGAATCATGAGAATCCCCATGATTGTCATCACTTCTATCTTGAGGAGGTCATGGATCAGCAAGAAGGTTTCCATAACAACCTTCCATTCTTTCATGATAAGAGCCATTGGGTTTACTCACCAAGGGCCAAATTGCACATCGAGGGAGGACCATTGGAAGATAAAACTATTGCAGAAAATTCAGAGCAATGGTGGAGACTATTGGATGAGGAGGCCACAAGAGAAGAAGAGGAGATTTTGCAGCACCCTTGCAGTTGCTTGAGGACAAGCAACATTTGGGAGGGGGAGACTGTAATATTCTTAAATTAGCTTGCAGCTAATAGGAATATAAATTTTTCTTTTGAAATTTAGATGGATGAATAATTGAGCAAGGAGGCTCATAATTTTCTCAAGTATGAATAAAAATCCCTCATGGTGTGAAAAGGGATCCTGAAATAACTAGATCTAGCATCCACATGTGTGAATCATGTCTAAACTATGTGGACAAGGTCAAGTTTGACCAGGTTAACATCATTTATTCTTAGAGTGGATCCTAAATAAATATAGCTCAATATGAATGGAAATCAAGCTAACCCGTTAAAATGAAGACACCTTGAGTGTGGAAGAGGTTGATAACTTGACCAAGTCAACCATGACCATATCTACAGCGCAGTCTAAATGCATTAAACCTCTTGGAGGGACAACACAGTTCTAGAAGGAGGTTTTACATGTGAAAGAGGCTAAACTAATGAAGTGGTTTAGGGTTTTGACAAGGCTCCAATCTTATAAAAGGAGGAGGAGAGCAACAAGAGGGGGCTGTTGAATATTATCATTTTCTGAAGGTATTGTCTGCTTAGACATCCCTTGTTGGGTCTTCTTGTTCAGGAATCCCACCTCCTTCCTTGAGCAGCTCTTGGAGGATACTTGTGCTATCTTTCCACATCAGGTTTTCAGGCCAAGATTCACCTTACACCTACAGTGCTGATCCTATTAAGGGTTGGGTTGTCCTTGTGAGTTGCAACAGTGGAAAACACTAGATCTGCTCAGATCTAGCCTATACTAGTTTCTCTTCTTAGTGAGTGTGTCTTTTAACCTCTTGGAAGAGTTCTTTAGCTGATTGTGCTTCAGATCTACATCTTGGCATTAGGCCAAATCATTCTCAGAGGCTACAGCACAGTTCCTCTCCCTGGACTGTGTTATTTGCAAAGGAGAATGTGCAGGGTGTTTTGTATGCATTTTGGAGGAGAGATCTCCAGTGTTAGGAATCTTCCTCTCACTGTGGTGATACATGGATTGGCAATCCAATCCATGTTTTTCTTAGATATGATCTATTGTACCATTGTATTATTCAAAAAATTTTGAATCATTCTGCAGATCTGCAACTTTAGATCTCATATCTACTCTCGGTGCTTCATGTTTTGCACAAAACCCCAAGGGGAATGTATAGATCATGAGCATTTCTTGTACACAGATCTGTATTAGATCTAAATTTTCATGTACATATCTGCTATATATCTAAATATTAATAAACTGCTGCGTCAACCCCTGAAAATAACGATTTCATTGTTATGCAGTCTTTTCTTATGGTTGTAGCACCTCATTTTTTAGGATTTTTCCTGTATTGTCTCATTCTTTCTCTTGTAAAATTTATGGGCTGTAATGAACATCTAATTTGCTATGATACATATGATTTTTGAACCTCCATATCAGCCTCCTACTGTGATTTAGTGGATCTGCGTTATTTCTGAGGCAGTCCTTTGCATATAGCTATAGCCCCTCTCTTTGGCTGATTTTCAGCTAGACTAGTTTGTGGGAGATCTGTTTAACCCACCTATTCTGATTTTTTTTTTCTCTCCTTTTGTATTTAGATCTTAGATGAGCTGATCTAAGGGATCCAGGAGCTGCAAACTCACTTCTATGCATAGAATTCTCAGAAGTGCGTTATTTCAACAGGCTTGCTGAGTTATTCCAGATTTGGAATATTACATATAGCGCAGTGATTGAGTTATTATATGATGCCATTTCATTTGGAATTCAACATTTGATCATAAGGTTAGATTCAGAACTCATTTATTGCACTTAAAAAGAGTATAGGCAATTAAAATTCTAGTGTTACTGAGATTATTCTTGAAGGTTCGTCTCTTGGAAAGGCAGTTTGATTACATTGAATATCAACACATTCCGAGAAATTTAAATACATTGGCTGATGCATTAGATAATAATGCTATAAATAGAAATTTGCGACATTAGAACAGTAAATTAAAACAACATTCGATAAGTGTTGAACAAGATAGCCGTCGAAAGTCGTCATATTATAGATAGAGTTTGTGTTCAAAAAATATTACATCGTCTAGGATCATAGGTTTAAAAAAACTTATGATCCGAAAGGTAGTGATAAAAAAACAATAATACAATGTTCTATGATAATCATCCACTATTTGTGGTGATGATCATGATAATACACTATCGCTCGTGCCACTCTACGCAGATATCTCTAAAACTGGCTAGGAACGCCAGCAACATGCCTTTGGAGGCGTAGAGGAATATCGTCCATACTAGTCTTTGGTATTTCTCTGGTCAACCTCTCTAGCTTCTGCTCTAAATCAGTTAGAATCTCTGATGTCTGGTTCTCTGGCGGTGCAATAGGATCTGTTCGCTTCCTCTCGAAGCGGTAGAGATTGGCTGGTCTTCATGGACCAACATATGCATTTGAAATTTTTGTCATCAATATTTGACGATTTAAAAAAAAAAACACAAAAAAAAAATTATAGTTATAAACACATCAAAATGATTTATTTACCTGAATCATCCCATTGGGCTCTGGGAGGAAGAGGCATATTAGGATCACCACAGAAATCTATCCTTGCATACAGAAAATCCTCAATGGCAAAATTTGGTTATGTAGCTAATGAAAGTATGTAGGTGTAAATCGAACTATCTTAACACCCTCACTATGACAGGCCATCACTTGCACCCAGCGAACCATCTGAGGCTCTCTAACCCCACCAAAATCAACTAAGATAAGCTGGGGGGCAAGAGATGGAATCCTCTCCAGACCAAAAGAAACTACGATAGCTCCATATCCAAATTTTTTCAACTTTGCATTCTTAGCTCTGGTCAATTGGCCTTTTACATTAGCTAATACTCCTTCACACCAGTTTAAGATGGTGCCTCTGTAGCATTCAACCATTTTCTGCATTTGAGCTTTAGTAGCCACGTGTGGAGCTGCACTCCCACAAATTTTGGTCACTATGAACGCAACCACTTTGAGTTCAAGGCTGATAATGGTTTTTATATCAATTCGGGTGTCTTTTGGATCAGCCTCTTCGTTAAAAAATTCTTGTTGATAGCTAGCTATAGGTTGGCCACCTTGCCTAGCCCCAAACAAGGAAATAGGTTCTCCTCTTTTGGACAAACTTGTAAGGAAGTAAATGTTCTCCAGCTCAAGTTCGAGCCGGTGATCACCGATAATGAAACATTGTTCTTGAACATTCCATTTTTTCACTAACCATGTCAATAACTCTACTTGAGCTCTCATGCCCTGCATTGCCCAATATTTGTATAATCCACAGTTTCTCAATACACTTCGTGTGGGAAAACTTCCAATGGCTGCCTCATCTATTGCTTCAAGCTCACATTCTCTCCATTCAAGCATTGTGGATACTCTGTAATGGACACATTAAAAGATTAGACACAATCAAAATGAAAATTTTGGCTTAATTTGAGAGAAATTAACTTTTTAACTTTGTTCACAGCACCTATGCACTTTTTGCACTAAAACAGTGTGAGCTACCGCACGCATTATACACGAAAAGTGCAGGAGTCCGATAATTTTCCTTTGGAAAATTATCAGGCTCCGCAGGTACCGTATGTATTACCTGCGGTACCCTGAGGGTGAATTTTTTAACCTATTTTTCTCTTAAAAAATGATTTTAAAGCCTAAAAAGAGAATGTAAATGGACAAAAATAAAGAGAAATGAGTTGTAGATTACCTGGATTCGACGGTTTTGGATTCGAACGGTCGGTTTTTTTGATATCTCCTTCGGAACTTTTTCTACCAAAAGCTCTCAACTTTCACTCTGGATGAAAATTGTAAAAATGACTTGGTTTAACTCCTTTTTATAAGATTTTTTGAATAAATAAAATAATATTTTATTTATTTTCCACTTTGAAAGGTTTTTTTTCAAATAATTTTTACTTATCTAAAACAAGTATGTTTAATTTTTTGGGTTTTTGTTCAGAATACAGGATTTTTAGGAAAAATAATCATTTTGACATATGAGTATGCTTTTTGTCACTTTTTCAAAATCGTTAAAAACTTGTGAAAAAGCGACACCATATGAGTACATTTTTATCACCTTTTTGAACTCGTTAAAACTTATAGAAAAAGAGAAACCTATGAGTACATCTTTACCACTTTTTCGAACTCATTAAAATTTACAAAAAAAAGTGAAAACATGGAGTTCTCTTTTAAGCCCTTTTCAAACTCTCTAAACATGAAAAGATCGCCAAGTACTTGACTATTCGAACTCGTTAAAGGAAATGAACAGTCGTCCCTTCAGTATAAGTTTATCCCTTTTCTGGACTGAAATGAACTATTTATGAAAAAGGTATACGTTGACTAATCATGGTCAATAGAGTTCTCTCCTGCATTATTTTATCCTTTTTCAGGCTTGAGAGACTAAATTTACAAAAAAGTACACCCACAAATTTTTCTTAAGTTTTTCTTCTGACTCCCTAAAACTGAAAAACATCGAGTTTCACCTAGACTGGACTCGTTAAAACTTAACAGTAAATGACCTATCAATTATAAACAGGAACAAACCACTCCTTCTTAGGGTTCGATTTTAATACTAAGTTGGACTCATCTAAAGGATGAGCTTACATTACAAGCAAATGTTATCCTCCTCAAGCTTGTCAAAAATAAAGAGGTACTTGCCAGAAATGGTGGGGGAAAAGAGAGAAAATGAATCCACTTGTCACACTTCGTTTTAAAAAGTTGTATACCACTCTTGAATGTGACACTTTTGTCACATTCATGTTTGGGTTTGGAAAATCCTTTGGCAAAAAGTTAATCAAACCATATTGAAAGTCTTCAGCTGATTTCTGGGTATTAGCTTTAGGTCAATCGTCACCAAACCATCTGCAGTGTCGTTATGTGTTCAAGAGATCAGTTAAATAAACCATTCATTGTAAACATTTGTCTCCGCTCGCGTTAACCATCCTTGAGTCAGTCCTTGCTAAATATTTCTTCAAAACTCGACCTAATGGTTTTGTGTTGTGGGCTTTCCTACAACGGTTCACTTTCTATCGAAGACAGCTCATCATCTAGAAAGTTTATCTAGAATATCAGTACCTTGGGATCTGCATGCCCTAATGGCAGATTTCTCGCCTTCGACGATAGGTTGTATCATTGACCTTCGATCGAAATATTCTGTGAAATGTTCGACTTCATATCACAAATTCACATTTCATAGATTTTACTGAGTACTTTGAGAGCCATTGTCATTATTGGTGGTTTCTCTCACACTTGTTAACAGTTCAAATCATTGACTAGTAATCAAGTGGTTTCTACCATTTTTGACTTCGACAAAATCAATCGCATGGATAGAATTGTACTAGTTCAAGAAGCAGAAATCAAGACCCTGGATCTATTTTCCACCATCCAGGTTGCGAGGAGTTTTATTATTCATCACATAGTAGACTACTCATAAAATATAGTTGCGTCCATGCTGTGTTTACTACTTCATGTAATTATAAAATCATTTTTGTATCAGAACATGTAGTTAGTTTTGATCTAAGTATGGGAATGCCTACCTCAGCGATGATATACATATATATATGCTTGCACTGAATGTTTTTTCTAGGTTTCAACTGATGTACCGACAGCCCGATCCTCAAGATGATAAACTACTTCACTCTTCATAATTCTTCAAAAAACTCTTCAGACTTCGCACTTTAGGGGGAAATCCATTACACTGAAATTTGTCACCATGACATTGAGCTGTCTATATTGGTTCATCATTACCTAGAATTATAAAAACATAAAGCTCCCCAAATCAAGTATTGGAACTAGAAGAAACTCTTAAAAATCTTGAAAAGCCTACTCCCACACTTTTCCTAGCCATTCCCTACGGTATCACGGCTAATTGCTATAAAAACTGCGGTACATCCCGCATGTAAAGCTCATTAAAACTGTGGACCCTCGTAAAAGGTAAAATAAAGAGAAAAGTAAGTTATAGAAGCCCAGATGGTCGAATATTCTCCCAGCTGGGGCCTTTTAGAAGCATTATCTAGTCGAGCTTCGCCCCTTCCATTCAAGAACCTTTATCCCTTCATAAACGGTGTAATCCCTTGGTTTTTGGATCTGAAATCCCATGATGAGAGGGCTTTGTCCCTTCCTTTTTGGAGCTGAAACTACCTCCCTTATGCTATAAATTGAGGCCAAGCTTCAGTCTCAAGGGTATATTATACTTAATACTTAGCATATAAGGAGTTTAGAGTGCTTGCTTCTTGCTTTGGAGAGAGTACTTAGAACTCAATAGTTTTGAGAGGAATTGCTGAGTGAACATACTCTCCATATTTTGCATCATTGGCATGAGAGAGATTACAAACTCATGGCCATAGATTTATGCTGATAAAGAGAGTCGGAGTCTTGTCAAACTGAGGAAAATGATTGTTTGGGACCCTAGAAGAACCTGTACGAACATCAAGGTGTCACGGTTGTAAGGTTTCTTCTTTTATTCAAAGTTAATACAAATGGATTCTATTTTCTCATTAAGTTGTTCATGTATCTTTTGGATAATTTAATTCTTGGATTTCTTGATCACCAAGATAGATTTATGCTTTTGAATTATAATATCTCGCAGATGCTTTTGATCCCTTTCGCTTGTCTTTGATTGCAAATCTTACATGCTGGTTTGATATCTTCTGGCGCGAATGGATTAAAGATCGAATAAGTGTTGGACTTCAGGTAGGAGCATCTCTCCATAGTTAATTAATAATTTGTAAGCAAAATAGTCTAGAGAAAATGGTCTACATATATCTGTTTGTTTCTAGATATCCTTAGGATACTAGGGATATCGCTCTTGTCCGCAAGAGGGATTCGTTCATCTAACACGCACCCCAACTCACACTTCAGAATATTGGTGTGGGACTCTTAAAGGATTCTAACCTCATGGGAACCTTTGCATTATTTTCGCCTACGACGTTGAAAAAAATTTCAAACATAGAGATCTGCTACATGATATCTTCCACTCCATCTGGCTTAAGGAAGATTATGGGTGATTCTGAAGTTGTTACATTGGATGAATTTTTTCCACCTAGCCCAATTGAGCTAGCATGTCAATCAATATACATGGCTTGGGTGATGAATCTGAAACCATCATCACTGGTTGTTTGGGTTGATCGTTCATTATATTTTGGTACTCCATCTGATCCTTTTTCCTCAACTTTCTTGATAGATAAGAATATTTTGGAATCCATAATTCCAGAAGGAGAACCATGGGAAGATGATCATCATCGCTCCCATATTCAGGATTACGAAGAATATAATCTTATTGAACTATATCACCCATCGATTAAAATTTTCTTTTGAATTATTTTCCCATTAATGCAATTGAATCTGAGCGAAATTTGTAAAATATTGAAGAAACCATTTCTATCGATATTTTGACAAAACCCGACGTTGTAGAAAACATTCATGTCATAGTGTCTTGTTCTCCATCAGAACTCGAAAAATATCGCTCTCTATTTCATGAATTTCATGATGTATTTGTTTGGTATTATGAGGAAATTCCAAGCATAGATACTAGTATCATTGAACACACCATTAACATGTACCTTGATGTCATACTGGTATGTCAACGCCTTTTTCCTATTCATTCGAAGAAGTCTGCTACCATTAAAGCAGAAGTTGAAAAAAATTTGCGTGCTAGTTTCGTTTACCCTGTTCCGCTAACTAAGTGGATTTCCAACATTGTTCTCGTTATGAAAAAACAAGGGACCATCAGAGCATGTGTTGATTATCGCGATATCAATCTTGATTTTCCAAAAGACAACTATTGTACTCCCTTTATCGATCATATTATTGACAATCGCGCTGGATGAAAAATATTTTCGTTCATGGATGGAATTTCTGGATACAATCAAATCAATATCCACCCTGAGGACCAATATAAGACAAAATTCATCTATCCCTAGGGCACATTCGCTTATCAGAAACTCCCATTTGTATTAAATAATGTTGGGGAAACTTTTCAGAGAGCAATGGATTATGATTTCAATGAAATCAAGCACATTGTTCAACCTTATCTAGATGATTTACCAACGCATTCACAAAACCAGATTGATCACTTGATGCATTCGAGAGCTATATTTTTACGCTGTCGACACTACAAAATATGCCTCAATCCACATAAATGTGCTTTTTGTGTTGGTTCTGGTTTTTTTCTAGGATTCGTCAACTCAAAAGAATAAATTTGAATTGACCCACTAAAGGTCCAAGCCATTATCGATTTTCATGTGCCATCAAATTTTCTTCAGTTATAGAAACTTCAGGAAAAGGTTAACTTCCTAAGGAGGTTCATACCCAACTACGCTGAAATGGCTAAAGGATTTCCTCGACTCTTGAAAAAGGGGATTCCCTTCTATTGGGACAAGGTTGCGCAAGCTTCTTTTGATGATGTTAAGAATACACTTGTCCGAGCATCATTAATGTATCCCCCTAATTATCAGAGTAATTATTTCTTATATATCATCGCGGTCGATATGACCATTGCTATGGTATTGGTCCAAGTAGAAAATGGGATAGAACATCCAATCTATTATTTGAGTCGTAATCTCAATGATACAGAAGTGAAGTATTCATATGTAGAGAATGTTTCCTTAGCAGCCGTTCAAGATGTCCAAATATTTCGCAACTATATCCTATTCTAGAAGACCATTGTCATTTCGGATTGCAACCGCATGACTTACATCTTATCACGTCAATTGATGGGGGTGAATTATTCAAAATAATTTTCATTTTGCAAGAGTTTGATTTGGAATTCATCAAATCCAAGTCAAATAAATATTTAGTTTTGGCTGAGCTTCTCTGTGACCTTCCCTCTGATAGTATTGCTACTACATCGAAACCATCTATTCCTGATGAGTCTCTATTTCTGCTCGGATCATCTGATCCTTGGTATGGGGATTTTATCATTTATCTCCAGACCCAGAATTTTTGGCCTGATACCTCTCCCTCTAAACAATGACGTATTCGATACCAAGCCAAAGATTATCTGATCGTCGGTGATACACTTTATCTTCATGGTGTCGATATGATTTTTAGGAGGTGCCTCACTCATGAGGAGGTCGAACAGGTTTTTTAATGATTGTCATGCTGGGGCTTGTAGTGGACACTTGTCTGGATACGCTACAACGTAGAAGATACTCTGCACCGGTTACTTTTGGCCTACCATATTTTGCGACTGCATCCTCGCGGTCAGAAGTTGTCATGCATGCCAGATATTTGATCATAAATTCTACAAACCGTTAGCGCTGATGCATCTTGTTATCACTGTGGGACCATTTTCAAAATGGGGCATCGACTTCATGAACTGCAAACCTCGTTCGTCCAGGGGGCATGGTTATATTATTGTCACAGTAGAATACTTTATCAAGTGGGCCAAAGCGATGCCCACATTCAACAACACAGGTGAAATAGTTTCATTATTAATTTTCAATCATATCATCTCACGGTTTGGTGTTCCACAAGCTATAGCCATAGATCATGGTAAGCATTTCCACAATCACATGGTGAATGAGTTGACTGCCAAATTAAGACTGTCGCATGATAGTTCTACTCCTTATTATCCATAATCCAATGGACAAGTTGAGTCTATTAACAAGATTCTTAAATGAATGCTTCAACAAATTATAGGAGTTCATAAATGAAATTTTCATTTGTTCATGTACGTTTCTTTGTGGGCATACCAAACCTCGGTGAGAAACACAACCGGATTTACCCCCTTTCAATTGGCATATGGTCTGGAAGCTACCTTTCCAATCCAATGTTAAATACCATCATTAAAACTTGCAATCGACTTGTTACCTGACACCTCTGCTAAAGAAGCGTGTCTTTTTAACCTCATCCATCTTGAATAAATGCATCATGAAGCCACATTGGCCAACGAAGTGCATAAGAGACGTATAAAGGCGCAATACGAAAAGCATGTCCAACCTCATATCTTCTTAGAGGGTGACTTGGTCCTTATTTATGATCATGAAGCTGATGTAATAGGTACAGGGAAATTTGAGCCGTTATGGAATGGCCCCTATATTGTCAAAAGAGTTCTTGCTAAGGGTGCCCATGAATTGGTAGATTACAATGGAATTCTGTTGGCACAGCCTCGAAATGGGTTGTATCTAAAACGTTACTATGCTTAAACATGGCATAGTGAACTGTTGTATTATATTTTATATATGTTTTTCATTTGCATTTAATGTCTTAGTTTGTTTTTCTAGAGTTTTCTTGAAGTTAGTAATCCTCTTTATATTTCATCAAAAATTTATGAATCTTTGTAACCATATGTTGGGTATGCTGATGGTGCTAGTCATAGTATGCAGAATCTATCCTCTGCAGCATGGGCCATTTTCGCTCCAAATGATGAGTTAGTGAGTTTTCAAGGGATTTGTATCGATTTTTCTACAAACAATATCATTGAGTATAGTGCGTTGATCGAAATTCTCTCTGATTCCATTTCATTTGGTATTAACCGCATCATCATTAGGTTAGACTCACAACTTGTGGTATTGCAACTTACTAGTGTTTATACTGTCAAAAATCCAACACTACATCGTAAGTTCCTAAGAGTTCAACTTTTGGAAAGACATTTTGATTTCATTCAATATCAACACATTTCCTGAAAATTGAACACATTAACTAATTCCTTAGCAAATTACATTATAAATAGACATTTGTGACACATGTAAAGACATATTTTCAATTCAAATCACATAATTGAATAGGATTGCACAATAAACATAGGAAAACATTGAAAATAAATACATAGGTAGTTATATGTTTTTACAAAATTTGTGCCCAAGACACATTGGTCATCTGACCTCAAAATGTATGCAAAATGTCAAAAGTAAACTAGTGGTGCTCAAGATAACATGCTACTGATCTAGCTATCCTATGCAATAACCACATCCAACGGTTAGGAACGCAAATAGTATGGCGTTGTAGTCACATGGGTAACCCTTCGATCCGAAAATTCGGAATCCTGAAGGTAAACCCCTATATGTGTTGTTTTAGCTCAGCAAGAGTCTTAGCCATATCCAAATCCTAAAGGATGACTCTCCCGACAGCCCTCTTTTTAGGCTCATCCGATCCCTGCTCTGGCTATCCCACTAGTTGAAATTGATCTACATCTTCATACATCAAAACTTTAGTTTAGTCTTGGGAAAACATCAAAATACAAAAACAAGTATAAACTTTAGAAAAATATAAAAAAAACATGGTCAAAACATTCTTACCAATTGCACCCCATTGAGTGCCTTCTGGTAAAGCCAAATATGGATTGCTTCAGAATATGAATCTTGCATATGCATAATCATCGATGGAGATCATCTATCGCCTGAACCAGGTGAAGAATGCAATCGAGAACACGATGGTACATTGACCAGCATGTGTAGCCATGAGTTCTATCCATCTCTACATCCTTAGATCTCTAGGGTTGGATATACCCAACATCACATGTTGAGGCTGCATCAATGGAATCTACTCTAAGGAAAAAGAAATGAGGATCGAACCCTAATTGAAATTTTTCTTCCTTCCTCCCTTTGCCTTGCTCAGTTGTTCTTTCATTTTTGAGAGTACAACTTCAACCCATTTGAAAAATGTTGGTTACAAGCACTCTAGTGCATACTGCATGTAAGATATGTTTTCTACATGTAGTGTAGCGATACCAGCAAGCTTTGTGATCGTGAATAAGATGGTTCTCAAGGGAAAATAAAGAACATCAAAGATGTTTATTTTCCCATTCTTACTAGGTTCTGCCCTTGGATTGCAAACTGCAATATATAATCTCTCACTGTCTCCCCTCCTAGAGAAGACCTTGAAAGAGAAATGGGCAGGCATCTCCTCAATAATCCTATGAGAAAATAAATATCCTCCACTAATATTGGGACCACTTTGTCCCCAATGTGAAATGCCTCTATCATTGGATCTCATGAACGAACAAGGAACTCCAATAGTTCTATCTGTTGCCTCATACTCAATAGTTTGAAGTACTTTAACAACCCACAGCCTCTGAGGGATCTTAGAGTACACAGATCATTTAGGGAAATCATGTTTTGTTCCTTGTGTTCTCTTTCCCTCCATGTAATAGTCATTTTGGTCCAATGAATCCCGGAAAGACAACCATAAGGCTCATAAGGATCCATTTCATGCAAAAAACTAGGAAAACTTTGGGCACACTGCAAAGAACAAAAATTGGAATTGTGCCCAATGCACCCCTGTTCAAGGGATAGTGCATTGCAAGTGCACCTAGCCTTCATTTCCAGTACACTGCAACACACCTTTCGACATTCAAGGGTGTGTTTCCCTATTTGCAAAATAAATTTACCCTAAAGGGCTCAAATCCCTAAAAAATTACAATGAAATGAAACATTGAGAAAATGGAAGGAAATATGAGGTTCATAGCTCCAACCTAGATTGAACGACGAGGAAAACCATCCACAGAATCTCTCGCAATCAACTGCTGAAGTTCGGGGGAAAAAACTTGTTTAGAGCTCCAAAATCCAAATGGTAAAAATGAATGGTAAAACTCTTTTAATTAGTCATTTGATTAATTTCAAATCATATTTATTTCTGTGACTATGGTTTTTGTTCATTTTTTGCTATGAAACAGGTATTTTTAATCCATTTGGTGTTGTTTTGAATAGGTTTACAGCTAACATACCAGATTAGTCGTGCACACTTATCCAAGAATGATTTGATGACAAAGAATACTTTTATCCTTATTTTTCGATCTTTGATCAAATTGAAAAAGGACTTGAAGCACACTTTTATCTCTTTTTTGAGCTTCAATAACAGCGAAAAATGAACCCTTGGAGTCTTCTTTTAGCTCTTTTCAGACTCTGATAATGTAAAAATATTGCCGAGAACTTGTCTTTTCAAGCTTGTAAAAGTATATGAAATGACATCTACTCAGTATAAGCTTAACCCTTTTCCGGACTGAGATAGATTATTTACAAAAAAGGAAAACCTTAGTCAAACATGGCTAGGAGGTTCTCTCAGATATCATTTTACACTTTTTCGGATCTAAGCGACAAATTTATGAAAAATAACTCATGGAGTTTTCTTTTTTCCTCTTTTTCAAACTCTCTAAATATGAAAAAGGACTGGGTTGTCACTATCGTTAGGCTTGTTAAAACATAAAATAGCGACGGGCTTGTCGATCATGGAAAGAATCAAGTTTCATTTATTGCTAGACTCATTAAATTATTAAATAGCGATGCATATTCATCTGAAGCGTTGAATTATAGATTAAGCTTATGTTATCCTCCTCAATCTTGTTAAAAAATAAAGAGGTATTGGTCGACAAATTACCGGGGAAAATTTGGGAAAGTGAAGAGAACTTTTATGATATCAGGTCGCTCTTGAACATCAAACTTCACTCCATCAATGTGACTTTTGGGCTGGGTAAGCTTCTTGATGTTTCATTCATACCTATGGTTCATCATACCTTCACTTCAGTTTTGGGTCAATGCTACCAAATCATCTCAGTGTTGCCGATATGTTCAAGAGAAGTCATCTAGTGAATACTCATCCTTCTGCAATACTCATAAACCTTCATTTTCATGACAATCATCCCTGAACATTGCTATATCAAGTCACATTTTGTCTCCGAAATTAGTAACTTTCGTTTCGCGATAAAGTGGCTTCCTGTCGACATCAAATCATCATTTAGGAAGTTTACTTAGAAACATCATCTTCTAGTACCATGAGGATTGTTACATCATCGACAAGATCCTCGCTTGTGGACTTTTGACCGAAATATTTTGTTTGGCATTCGACATCAAATCATCTATTCACACCTTTAAAAATGTACTACAGTACCTTGAAAGCCATTAACATCATCGGTGGTTCTCTCGTGTTTATTAACAACTTACATGATTGGATGGTAATCAAACGATGTCTTACCATGTTCGACTACAAATAAAATATTTGCATGGCTAGACTTGTACCTGAAAAATCAAGTGAACAAGATAAGAAGACCCTGGATCTAGTTTCAGTCGTCTGGGCTGTGATTTCAGGATTGTTGTACAAATCATTTGTATGGTGACCTTACATACAGATCTTCATCCGAACATGGGCCTATATCTGTAGGCATGTCTGTATTGGGCAACATTCCAATGTAGACGACTTTCTAAACTATGTACATGTTATTAGATAGTTTATGTGTTGAGCATGGGAATGCATCTGTTGGAACAGGGTCCCCAAAAGCTGCGATTTTGTATAAGTTTTGTATATTTTGGTCTTAATTAGTCTAACGTAGGGGTTTTTGGGTGGGTCAAAGCCCCTAATGCATTGTAACAGGTCAAGGGTAGTCCAAGAGTCTGCAAACCACGGTTTTCGGACCATTGGATGCATAGGCTAAATTGTTATAAATAGATGATCCTTTTTTAGTCATAGGTAGAAAAGAATAGAGATTGATGATAGTTGTGAATTGTTAAATCTGTTTGGGTTGCTAGAGTAAGGACTCCTACTGGCTGTGTGTGTGGATGTCCTTAATCCTACTATGTGCGGACCCTGCTAGCTGTGTGCGCAAGCTGTGTTGGATTGTATTTGGTTTTGGATTCTAATATATGTGAATATGGTTAGATTATATCTGCATTATCTAAGTTTATGTATTACTGTTGATGTGAACTGTTGGATCTATGGTTGGCTATCTGTTGTTGCTACAGATCTGTCTTAATTATAATACAAAGTATTCTTGTGATCTATTGTTTGTGCGTTATGATATTACTTTTTCTATTGCTGATGCGAAGGTGCTGATTTAATCTATGACTGATAGTAACTCTGGTAACTGTGGACTATAACTGAGTAGCGAACCTGCGAATAGATCTATTTTATAGCTGCAAGAATATCCTTGTTCCTGTTATATGAATTTATAATCTGTTGATTAATGTGATTATAGTTGTTGTACTGATAGATTGGTGTTACGCACGTGGATGCAAAGGTAGTTAGTAGATATGAGCTCTGCGATATAATTATGTAAATATATCTGTTAAATACAAAGCTAATAAGTTGGGAATGCAGCGCTGCTGGACTTACCTACTCTCTCTCAGGGTGTGGAAACTTGGTTCCAACACCCTCCCATACTGCTTCGGGTGAGACTTTTGCCTGCGCAAGTAGGTCACTACCGAAAGGGCTAGTAGTATAGGGATTTGTTGGTAAACCTTAACCTCCGAACCTGGGTCAGGACCGCTTGAGCCAACAAATGGTTCTATTGCTGGGACCAGGAGCATTTTGAGAGAGAGATCAGGTAATGCCAAGAGAATTTTGGAAACCTAAGAAGAAAGAAATTGAGGAGTGGTTCAAAAAACAAATTTAGGAATTTGCAATAAAAGAGAATCGCAACACAAGGTTGATAGCGGAAAAGTGGAAGAATAAGTATGTTTTCACAGAGATCTTTGAGATTTTTTTTGTGACATTTGCAACTGAGCTTTAGGAGTGGCTTGCAAGGCTCTTAGAGTTCCACAAGTGTTGGAAGGACGAACGGATCATGCAGTGGACCCCAGAGTTGATTCAACAGTTAGAAAATACTGATAACACCATCACTCGCACAGTAGATCATTGGGTGGGCAGTGTGATAGGAGGATTTGCGACACAATTTGCGATTAATCAAGTTGTGTCCTACTCCGAGGCGAAATGAAGATTCTTCAAGGGTTTCTAAGTTTTTTAAAACTCTGCCATTACTGATTAAGATTTTATTGTGCGAAAAGAGTATCCTATGTAGTCATACAGAGTGAATGAGCTCTGATCACAGTGAGGGTACAACATGCAGTGGTAAATACTACATAACCAATCAAAAAGGGGATCAATTTGTCTATAGCCTAGTAAGAAATTCTTCTGCGCATAGCTCTCCGTCTACGCCATTGTCGAACCCTCATAGGGGTAATAACTCACCACCTCCACCACCAGAAGACGATATAGCTTTTCACATGAAGCTACCCACCTTCAAGGGCGTAGGAGACAAGGATATGGATCGGTTTTGGTTCATTACAGGATTGGTATGGACTGCGCAGAACGTAGCTAGTGATGCGGTAAAAAGGGCGTAGCTATCCCTTGCCTTTGAAGGAAGGGCCTTGGACTAGTATATGGGGTACATCAACCAAATTGAAAATGCAACCATTGAAGAAATTAAGAATGCTTTGAAACAATAATTCAAAAATCCCAAATCCTACTCACAAATAGTGAATGATCTGAAGGATTTCTAGTAAGGACCGTCTGAATCTGTATGGGAGGTTGACCAACGGTTAAATAAGGTAATCAGAGAAGTAGGATTTCTATATGATGAAAGGCAGCACACGAAGTGGTTCATTGCTATGCTATTGCCCCACCTTCACGTGCCAATGGGACATCAAGCCATCGAATTGTAGGAAAATGCCTTGGCAATTGCGATGAAGCTAGAAGCTACGCCACAAGATGATACCCAGTTAGGAGTATAGCAGATACAAGGCCAGCTAGGAGCAATGCATATGGAGATCCCAAATGTACGGAAGGAGCTTGGAATGGAGGCTAGCCCTGAAATATGGTGCATATGATGCAAGGTGAATGGACACACCAAGGATAACTGTCATCTAATAGCAGACTACATACAGGTTGGGGGACCCAGTCTGTTGCGACGTAGGGAAGCTTCAAGACCTAGTTCGGTGCTTTGATGCGATGATTTTCGTGCTGTTGGGCTACACGATACCAACCACTGCCCCCACCTTGCCGCATATGTCCCATAAATAAAGAAATAATGGTGTAGGTTCTGCAGATCTGTAGGCCATGATGAACAGAACTACCGAATGTACAATCTAATGATAGATCGAGGAAATATGTATAGGATACAGGTGGATCTGTCATCACCAAGACCCCCCTTGGGCATAGGTGGTTCTCCAGGTAGGGGAGGGGGCCGAGGTGGAAGCACGAGTAGGGGGAGAGGGCAACTGATTTGCTATAACTGTGGAGAAATAGGCCAATTTGCAAGGGATTTCATGAACCCTGCGAGACAATCTTGCAAATACTGTAGGCAGTTGGATCATGTGGTTGAAGATTTCCCAATTATGATAGCCAAGATGTAGGAGAAGCAAAAAACACCTACGCAGAATGTACAAAGGGTCAAGGCGGAACCTCGAGATGAAGGACCAAGTGTTAATGTTATAACACACAGTGACATGGCCACCGGAGGAGCTGCAAAGAAAGCTGAGGTGGAGCCTCTCATCCGTAAAGTGGCTATTAAACAAGAAGGTTTGGACTTACAAAAAGAAAAATAAACCTTTGTCGCAACTCGCCAAGACTTTGCTAAAGCTGAGGAACCTACTCATCAAGCCCTTGCGAACCTCAGAGCAGATGATGACGTCAAACCATTCTTGCAGGCATTTATGAAGCTGTTGCACAACCAAAAGGTCATAGAAAACCTCCAAGCTTTGATAAATATCTGAGCAGAAATGAAAACCTCTGCTATGGAAGTTAAGGATGTACACAAACTCTATAAGCATAAGAGACGCACTGGTCGGGAGATGCGGTTGACCGCGCAAATCGGTGATTATGAGATGGATCAGGTTATTCTAGACTTGGGATCATATGTGAACATCCTCCCTAAATAGACTTGGTAGTGAACGGGGGAACCTAAGTTGGAGTCGTCCACTATCTAGCTACGCATGGCCAACTAGCAGAAGATCATCCCTTTAGGAAGACTATCGAAGATCATGGTAGATATCTTAGGAGTTAAGGTTCGGGCTGACTTTGAAGTCATTCAGATTGTAGAAGATGCGGACCCTTACCCAGCGCTCCTAGGATTGGACTGGGCCATAGATATGGGCAGTATTATCAACTTAAAATAGAGAAGCATGGTATTTGAAAGTGAAGGAACATGGGTGATAGTACCGCTAGATCTCGTAGAACGAGAAAGGTATACAGAGTCAGTGCATGAGGAGGAAGAGGTGGATCACATCTATAAGCTAACTGCGAGGGACGAAGACTGGATCAATCCTATGGCCGATTCTATGCTTTGCTGGGAAGGAGATAGAGAGTGCTTCTCTGACTCCGACGAGGAAATGGAAAATTGCCAAAATTAGCTGCATGATGTCTTTGCGTTGCGCTGCCTACAAATTACAAGGAACTTCTGTTGCATATCCTCTAAGGTGAGAGAACTACCCTACTTTGATGGGTCTGGTAGTGTAAAATAATTTTTGCTAACATTTGAAGCTGAGGTTCCCAGAGAACGAAGGTTATGGGCCCTTAATCTAGCCATGTGCACAACACCTGCAAGATGGTGATATATGCATAAGGGCGCATTCTAAGACTAGGAGGACTGTTGGGACATGAGGATCTTGCGGTTTGAGCCCTCGGCTGAGGCGCACATCAAGACCTTCCTTGGCCCAGGGGATCCTTGTGAACACTTGTTCGCTTGGATAGATAAGTGGTGCGGCTGAAATATAGAAGAATGGGTTCACTTGTTCATTCATGCGTTAGGTCCAATCCCTATTGCATGGTACCTAGATTCAGAGCTACATCAACGCACCTGTCGTTGGGAAAAAATGAAGGATGAATTAATAGGAAAATTCATAATTATAGGGGGTTCAGAGGCACTTGACGAAGCTCTGCAGGATATAGATATGTTTGTATTTGGTGAATCCATCTCCTCTGCAGTATTCAGGGCACCAACATGGGAAACACAGATGCAGGATATTGTTAATTTTCACAATATAATGATAGAATAGTGCGATGATAATCTGCGCAATATCTCTATCCCAAAATCATAGGGGGAGCTTGCAGTTGCGGGACCTCCATTATAAACCATGGATGTGACAAAGCCTTTGAAACTACGGGAAATCAACATTGGCATAGAAAAGCAGCCTAAGTTGGCTAAAATTAGGGACTACTGGGATTGTGACACTGTAAGCAAAGTTGTTGAATTGCTCACAGAATATCAAGACTTATTCCCAACAAAGATTTCGGAGCTCAAAGGGATCACAGGCAACCTAGGGGTTATGCGCATCACGCTAAAAATGGATGCGTGCCCTATAAATTAGTAGCCTTATCAGCTGAACTCTAAGTATAAGCAGAAGGTTAAGGAACAAATCGATAAAATGCTCACCGCAATTATTATTGAGCTTGTCGAGTAGACGGATTGGGTAAGTCTGATGGCGGTTCAAGAAAATAAAACAAAGGGAGAAATACAAATCTGTGTGGACTTATGCAAACTAAATGACGCCTGCGTACTTGAACCCTTTCCGACACCATTCTCCGATGAGATCCTGGATAGTGTAGGAGGCTAGGAAGTGTACTCATTCACTGACGGGTTCTCAGGATACCATCAGATCATAATCGCACCAGAAGATCGCAGCAAAACTACATTTTCCACTGAATGGGGATCCTTCCAGTAAACAGTCATGCCGTTTGGACTCAAGAATGCCCCTGCTATCTTCTTGCGGGTCATTGTCGCAGTGTTCAAGGAATTCCCTAGAGAATCTGGTCTCAGCTCAGTCCTCTCCTCAGCCTCCTCAAATGTATATCCGTAGTATCTGGCTAAGCAATATCATCATAGTGAAGGTACCTGATAGCTTATCTTCAAGTTTTATTCTCTTCCTATAGTAATAACTTCAGGTAATTCCCGTAATTTCAGTAAGTCAATAAGTAAGTCATTAAGTCTTTCATATTTAGTATTCCACACACTTTTTCAGTATTGGACTGTCTTCGGCCTGGTAAAGGCGTGCGTTTAAAACCTACACATGATGTTGGACACCTGCTGGAAACAATAGATTTCCCTAAATATCAAGAAATTTATCTTCTATGTAACCTTCGGAATCTTGCTCGGACACATAGTTTGCCGACAAGGGTTGATGATGGACCCTGTGAAAGTAGCAGTTATTATCAATCTGGCAGTACCTATGACTGAGAAATAGTTGCGTTCAATCCTTAGACATACAGGCTACTATAGAAAATTAATTTAGGGATACAAACTGATCACAACACCCCTGGAAAAGTTGCTTAAGAAGGATGTTTCATTCTTTTAGGATGACGAGTGCCAGAATAGCTTTGAGCTACGCAAGGAAAATATGGTCTCTGCACCTATTCTTATTTTTCCTGATTGGGTGAAGGTATTTCATGTTCATGTTGATGCTTCAGGGATTGCCCTGGGAGCGGTCCTTATGTAGCCTGGCGCCGGGGACATTGATCACCCAATCACATTTGCTAGTTGAAAACTCTCGAGTGTGGAGTTCAATTATGCCACCACGGAAAGGGAAGGATTGGCCATGGTCTATGCACTACCGAAGTATCAACACTACTTGTTAGGAGGACACTTTAAAATGTTTATAGATCATTCGACTTTAAAGTACCTGGTAAACAAGCCTATGTTGGGGGGGGGGAATTCGTAGATTGAAATTGTTGTTTCAGGAATACGATTTTGAAATCATATTCAAGCTAGGGAAGTTGAATGCTGGGCCGGATCACTTGTCCCAAATTGAGACGAGCGAGGAACCCACTAACCTAGAGGAAGGCTTGCCTGATGCACAACTATTTTCCATTAAGGTTGTTGATGAACAATTTTTTGATATCATTCTGTTCTTGACTATAGGCATGGCACCTGTAGAATATTCAGTACAACAAAAAAAGGAATTGGTTACCCAGACGACGGATTTTACCATTATCGTAGGTCAATTATATAAACTAGGGGCTGATGAAGTGCTGTGCAGATATGCTCTGGAGCATGAAAGGCATGCTATCTTGGCAGAAGCTCACGAAGGCATAGTAGGAGGTCACTACGTAGGCAAGGCGACAAAAAAAAATATCTTGCAAGCTGGGCTATGGTGGCCTACCCTACATAGTGACTCCCACGACTATTGTAAAGCCTGCGATACGTGCCAATGGACAGGAAGGCCATCACGCAAAGAATAAATTCCTTTAAAAATGCAAATGGATTTACAAGCCTTTAACAAATGGGCCATTGATTTTGTGAGACCGATCAACCCACCAGGAAAGAAGATGGGTGCGCGCTACATAATTACTGCCACTGATTATGTAACTAAGTGGGCTGAATCACAAGCAGTGAAGGATTGCACTATAGATACTACTGCGCACTTCATCTTTGAGAAGATTTTGACCAGATTCGGATGTCCAAAGATCCTTATGAGCGTTAGAGGTACACACTTTGTTAATGAAACAATACAAGCTCTGACTAAGGAATTCTGGATCCATCATGTGAAGAGCACCCTATATCATCCAGAGGCTAATGGAGTGGTCAAGGATTTAAATAAAATCTTGGAGAAAGCACTGACTAAGGTCTGCAACGCCGATCGTAGTGATTGGGATGTTCGCATCCCAACAGTTCTTTGGGCCTACCAGACAACCTGTAAGAAGCTAACAAGGAAAACCCCATTCCGTATGGTCTACGGCAAGGAGGCCATTATGCCAATGGAGTATATTGTTCCTAGTCTACGTATCGCAACATTTAAGAACATAGTAGAACCTACAGTCATGGAGGAGCGTTTAGCACAGCTTATGGATTTGGAGGAAGATCATTTTATTGCTAATTTCCATCAGCAAGTTTAGAAGGCCCGCAATAAGGCATGGCATGATCGAAATATTCGCCAAAAGATATTTGCGGAGGGCGAGTTGGTCCTCTTGTATGATAACCAATTTTTGAAACACCCAGGGAAGTTCTGACATCACTGGCTGGGTCTCTACACAGTTAAGGAGCTCATGGGTGGTGGAGCTGTTAGGCTAGCTACCCTGCACGACGGTATGCTCCCAGGATATGTCAATGGTAGCCAGCTCAAACCGTATCGATCAGATGACTATATGGCCAGAGTAGTTGTATAGGGCAGGATATGCCCACCGAGGAAGATGAGTATGACCAGGGTATATGCAGGAAGCGACCACAAATTTGGAAGCCCGGAGGGGTGTGCAGGAGGTGCAGGTGTTTGTTCAAAATGTAGCAAGTGCACTGGGAGCACAAGGGTGTGCTCGGCACACAAGAAATGCGAAAAATAGCCATTGGAACAGTAACATCAGGTAAAAAGATAAAAATACTGCTAAAAGGAGCGAGCGGCCAGCATTTAATAACACGATTTCTAAATATTTTTTACCATTTATCTGAGGGTAAGTATCAATTAAGGTTCACTCGACTGTTAGTGGCCCTCTGCGGTTATAAAAATGGAAGGTTAGGTTGGAAGAGGGTTCTGTATCTTTTGTCTTGGCTGTGCTCTGCGGGTTTATGCCTTAAGATAGTTTGGGCCTATTGTACTCCTTTCATGTCTGCACAGCCCACGCCTTCTAATAATAGCCACCTGGGGTTGGGATTCATTTTACACGCTATAATGACGGCCACCAACCCTATTGAATCCTCTCAGATGATAGCCTCAACAGAGCCAGAAACTGAGGAGGTAGTAGAGGTCGAATCAGAAGCTGAAGCAGTCATCTCCACGCCACCTCCAACAACGAAGAAAGGAAAAGAGAAAGCGTAAGGCTCAAGAAATCCTGAAAAATATGCTGGGGTAAAACCCCACACTTCTCCCTACAATGTGAAGTCACCACGAGGGGCGGCCCCAGCCAACTCCCCTAAACTAGCAGGCCACCCTTTATCTGGTCAGGAAAAGGCCTAGGTCACTCAACCAATCAATTGGTTGCCACCATTTTTCTAGCCTCGCAGGCCCTCAACCTGCACACCAAAGAACCTCGATGGCCTGATCACCTACCTATATATGCCACTAACCCCAGGTGAGGTCCCCGTCATTGGCAATCCCTTTGGCAAGATTCATGAGGTAAAGTTTGACGATCATGACTTGGCCAACTATGAGGCCTTTTCCTAGCTAGCACCTGAGTTTTACCTGGAACGGATACTGGGAGATGATGGGGTGCAGGTCATCCCTATGCACTGGGTGCACGGCTTAGCCAGTTCTGGGCTACTAAACCTACTAAGGATGCTACATTTTGGAAACTACAATGTTACAGATCGCCTTGGTCCATTACAGTAGCTTGTGGATCCAGGATCGCATCCCTATCAATGCTGTCCTAATTCACCGAATTATTGGCCTCCCCATGTAAGGGCCTGACCCGATGCTATGGGTGGGTAAGAAGTATGAGCAGAATATCACTAATAGTGTGCGTAATACTTACCATGTGCTACGAAATACATGGGGGTTCATGATCAGTACCATTAGTGACCCGGGAACACAAATGGGTACCTTGTTGCTAGCATGCAAGATAATGTGCAGGTGCCAGGCTGCCACCATCCCTGCATATGTCATTCAGTTAGCAAGACAGTGCGAAAAAGGCATTTTCTTCAATTGGTCCTAGCACCTGTGTACCAAATTTTTGGAAAATGTCTGCAAAACCCAGGAACAAGGGCACCCATTCTACTATTCTTGGCTGTTGCTGCTCATTGCGTTGGTCGCATGGGAAGCGCTGGAAGAAGAATTCCTCCCCGAGCTCACTCCTGACATGTGCAAAGGGGCACGCTACACCAACTTATGGGATTCCAAGGACACGCAGCGTATCGAGGACAATCAAGTCTTTTGGGTCCTTTTTCAGAGCACCTTGGCAGCAGCTATCAACTCCCATCCGTGCTTGTTATAGGTTTTAACCCTGAACATAAATTATCTACAAACGAATCTTAAAACAAAAAATAAACAATAGCGAGAGCATAAAAACAAAAAATAGAAAAACACAAAGGTTTTCCCCTGGATCCCAAATAGGGACGACCAGCTTGATTTTCCATTATATTCGTTTTAGTGTTACAACACATATATATACATGCCGAAGCATACATAAACCCCAATCCATTTACCCTAGATTAGAACATAATCGTAGTTCCCTTGACTGGATCTACAAAATAGCAAGGGCCGAAAACCTTCATGCCCCAAAACCATGCACAAACCCATGCACAAAACCATGGGCGGGTTCGCCCACCAAAAAATAAGGTCCAATTTTTTTTTCTCGGGGCGCTTCCACCCCCCCTGTGACCCCCCTACTACACCCAACACAACGTATAGGGGAATCTATCGCGCCCCCCCCCCCCCCCCCCCGAGTGACCCCTCCGCACGTGACTAGTCATGGAAAGAATATAACACATACCCAACACTTGTCTCCAGCAGTCTATGACAACTACAACACCATTACGGCATTTCAGATCACCATGCACAACATCCAAATCAGGGTGCGCAAGGATAAAACCTGGGTCTTGGTCCCATATATGGCTGTGAGCGAGGATATTGATCGCATAGTCACTGCATGGTCTCCGCAGTGGAAGATCGAGTTCAAAACTAGTACGATGGGCACCACAGGGGTGAGTGCTACAAAGGTTACCCCCACTACCATAGCTAAAGGGACTGGATGATCAAGAAAAGGCATGGGGAAATAAGGGTCTGTAGGATCACAACGAGATTCGCAGCAGAAAAATAACACCCAAACAGACACACAGAAGGGTTCACGGCCAGATAAAAACATGATGAAGGGTGCAAAAATGGCGTCATAAGAGGGGTCGCAGCGAAATCTAGGTACAAAAGGCTAGGAAACGGGAGGTACTGACTCCCCCAAAGGAACAAAGAAAAAAGGTGAGACTGTCAAAGTGCCACGAAAGAAGCAGCACTCTCAGCGGACAGAAAGCGATGAAACAGTTACACTCACGGAAGGTGACCTTGAACAAATCACAGAAGCGATCACCTTGGCTACAGAGGAAAAATGGTTGGCTCTAGTAGAGCAACAGAAATTTGTGGTTGACTCACTTCAGGTTGAGATCCAAGCCCTGCAACTAAAAATGGACGCATTGCAAACCAGTTTGGTCGCGACCTGCTCAGCCTCTGCCACTAGCAGCATGACACTTGTTGCAGTCGAAAGCCGCCTTTGTTCCCTACTAGACATGGCCCTCACAGTAAGTCCACCCATCTTGGGAGCGCAAGTCCAGGCCTGCGCAGAGGTCTAGCTGCATCTAGAAAAGCTGCCACATGATTCACTGCAGGTTCTACATAGCTCATTTTTTCAAGAATTTCAACACAGAGACCATTAGGCCCACCAGCAGCTCAGCACAGCGAAGAATACCATTGTAGAACAGACGGCTGAGGTAACCAAGGTATAGGCTGCGTGTACCCTCGCCACTGCACAACAGATGGAGATGGAGCATTTAATTGGTAGACTCTCCGCAGATGTTACGGATGAAATACTAGCCACAGCTACCCCCCAGGCCAAAATTGAAGGGCTGGTCATAGCCTTAAGAGCTTCACGGGCGGAGATCCAGGTAATTAAAACTCAAATGGAAAAGAAAATTTCCGACTTGTAGGCGAAGCTACAACTAGAAACACCTCCGGAAGTCAGGGCCCAATGAGCTACATTGATTACAGCTACCACAAATGTGATCACAACCCAAATTTCTCAAGGGCCCGAATTACTAGACACAGCGATGCAGCTCTAGACCAAGGTACAACGAGATCCTCTCCTATAGGAAATTACTCAAATGTTGTGCCAGAAGGAAGATGAGTTCGATCAGTTGGAGGCTACCTTGACCACATTGGTCCCTGCCCAGCGCCTCGCCTGACTACACACCAGCTAGGCCCTCAGAGCTGACATGGATGCCCTTCGACAGTGGAAGCA
Organism: Pinus albicaulis; assembly: GCA_034641835.2. Taxonomy (NCBI): domain Eukaryota; kingdom Viridiplantae; phylum Streptophyta; class Pinopsida; order Pinales; family Pinaceae; genus Pinus; species Pinus albicaulis. Next base: position 146,934,062 of record CM076572.1, on the reverse strand, counting down.
TACGCTGAGTAATCACTTCCATCCCTAGGCAGACGAGGTCCTCAAGCTGTCCCACAATGTTGCTGTTGCTATAAAACAGTTGAACCAGACATTGGAGAGTGTCACAGCCGCTACAGAAGGCCCAACTTCACAGAAGTTGGTAGAGATAGCTCAGACTACTGCTACGCAAAGAGAAGGGGTGTTGCCACCACTATTTGATGTAGTCAAGCAACTTCAAGCAAAAATGGAGGACCCACAACCTCCGTGACTCAAGATGAGTCACAATATTGTGTTGGGGGATTGTTGGAACAGGGTCCCCTAAAAGTTGTAATTTTGTATAATTTTTGTATATTTTGGTCTTAATTAGTCTAATGCAGGAGTTTTGGGGTGGGTCAAAGCCCCTAATGCATTGTAATGGGTCAAGGGTAGACCAAGAGTCCGCAAACCACAGTTTGCGGACCATTGGATGCATAGGCTAAATTGGTATAAATAGATGAAACGTTTTGAGTCATAGATAGAAAAAAATAGAGATTGATGATAGTTGCAAATTATTATATTTGTTTGGGTTGCTAGGGTAAGGACTCCTACTATCTATGTGCATGGAGATCCTCAGTCCTGTTGTGTGCAGACCCTGCTGGCTGTGTGCACAGGATGTGTTGGATTGAATTAGGTTTTGGATGCTAATATATGTGAATCTGGTTAGAGTATCTTTGCATTATATGAGTTTATGTATTACTGTTGATGTGAACTATTGGATCTATGGTTTTCTATCTGTTGTTGCTATGGATCTGTCTTTGTTATAATACGGACTATTCTTGTGATCTATTGTTTGTGCGTTATGATATTACTTGTGCTATTGTTGATGTGAAGGTGTTGATTTAATCTATGACTGATAGTAACTTTGGTAACTGTGGACTATAACTGATTAGTGAACCTGCGAATAGATCCTTTTTATACCTATGAGAATATCCTTGTTCTTGTTATATGAATCTATGATATGTTGATTACTGCAATTATCGTTTTTGTACTAATAGATCGGTGTTACGCACATGGATGCGAAGGTAGTTAGTAGATATGAGCTCTACGATATAATTATGTAACTATATCTGTTAAATACAGAGCTAATAAGCTGGGAACACAGCTCTGCTGGACTTCCCTACTCTCTCTCAGGGTGCGGAAACCTGGTTCCAACACCCTCCCATACTACTTCAGGTGAGACTTTGGCCTGCGCAAGCAAGTCACTGCCGAAAGGGCCAGTAGTATAGGGGTTTGTTGGCAAACCTTAACCTCTAAACCTGGGTCAAGACCCCTCGAGCCAACAACATCCCTCATCAATTCGTGATCAAGATGAAAATATCATGATGTAAGGTATTGTAATATTGATGCAGGTCGCCACTCCACTTCAGTTCTAGATCATCACATCCTAAATCATCTCATTCAAATATATTATTATTGTTTTGACTTCATGTTTTAGGGGCATTTATTATAGGTCAATTTGAGCATCATCCCCCATGACCCGGTCAAACTAGACATCATCCCCAAGACCAATGAAATAGGGTCTATCATCCCCTTACATTTCAGTTGCTATATGCCCTAAGAGAAGAAAAATTCATTCATGGCTTCTATTGTGAGATTTCCAAGGTTTGAATTATATGTTATATCACCTATTTACTCACCAGTGTTGCCTCTAAAAGGACTAACTGTGTTGCATATGCAACATCCTCCATTCAAGGGTGCACTGCAATGCACTTCTTGACATTCAAGAGTGCATTGGTCACCTGAGAGAGGAATTCTCATTGTTCCAAGAATCTCCACATGGTTAGTGCCTCCTAGAAGAGTTCATATGTGTCAAAATTTGAATCCATGTGTTCATATAGCACCTCTGAACTTGGGAAAATGTCTTGCCTTCTCTTAAAAAGTCATTCATTAAGAAACTACCATCAGTTTTCCTATAAATTGAGCACAGATCCTAGTTTTAGGGAAGCAAGAATTTTTGTAAATAAATGTTGTTGGATTCTCATTTGAGAGAGTGAAAGTACTGATATTCTACTAGTGTGATGTTGGATGTGATGAGGTTGGGATGAAGCTAGAGCTGGTGGCAAAAAATCAATCATTGGTTGTAACCTCCCCCTTCTACTCTTTAATAAATATTGTTGTTCATTTTCCCATATAAATGTCTCTATATGTTTCTATTTCTCATGAAATGGATTCTTGAATGATATATATATTTCATATCTAATCGATTTGAGTGATTAAGACAAGTAGATATATTTATATGAATGTTGTTTGTTGTTCTTGTTTGTATTTGAAAGAATCAATTCGGCGATATGAGTTGGATTGAGAGCAATAGCAACAATGACAGAAGGAGAAGGAGAAGCACTTGGATCACAAGTAGGTTGTTTCATCATTCTATCATGTATTTTCTTATTTTACAAAAAGTGATAGAAATTTTTTTCTTCTATTGTTCTAAGTTCCTATCACCACACTTACAGAATTTGATTTATCCATAGATCATAATTTTGCATAAAATAATGGTACCCAAGTTGTTGTGTCGTTGGATCCTTCAAAAGGTGCATGATATACAGAGCATGTCCAGCATGAGTATGGTGGTGTTGAGATTGATCAAATATACTGTGCAATATGAAGACTGGATTAATCCCACCATGTATGGCAGGATATGTTGGGAGTGTGATAGTTCGTGCATTTCTGATTTAGATGAGGAATTGGAGCACTGAAAGAACCGTTTGCATGAAGTGATGACTAAGTGTTGTAACACGATGACCAAATATCTGCACTGTGTCAGATCGGAAGTGCGTGATTTACCTTTTATGATGGAATGGGGAGTTTTGTCTTATTCTTGGAATACTTTGAGAGAAAGGCATCTGAAGAACAAAGGTATGAAGCTTTGGACTTCACATTGAGGTCTACTCCAACCCAATGGTGGGGTGTGCACAGGGAAAGTTTCAGAGGATGGAAGATGTTTTTCAAGATGATAAGGCTAAGAATTGGTCAAGTTGACATTAATATTGCGGAGAGGATGATGGACATACAAATCGGCACAAGCACTTGGCTCGTTGCACTGAAGCTTGGGGTGCCACACCTCAGACATAATGGGTGCACATGTTCTTTAATTCCTTAGAGATAAGGTGATAAAAGTATTCTTATTAACATATAGCTTCACTCATGGGTGGGAAGGCATTAATGAGGCTCTTCAAGAGAAGAAAGCAGGAGTACTTCACATTACCAAGGAGCCAAAGACATTGGTTTAGATGGATTGGATAGACCTGACCAACAAGCTTGCGTTGGGGGAGGACATTTGCTGATGCCGAGATTGTCAGATGTAGACAGAGTATCGTGAAGGATGGATTCAGTGCAGTCAAAGTATTGCATGAAAGATGGATTACGAGTGTAGTTGGAGGTTATTACACCAAGAGAGGCAAAAATCACTACAAGACCGAGCCTCATAGATTTCTCCCAGAAAGTGATGATTGAAATAGTAAAAGTGAATTGGAAAGTGACTTGGTCTTTAAAAGGATCCTAAAGACCACATTTAATGGGCATATATGGCCAAATCCGTCGCCAAATCATAATTTATGAGGAGAATCTATGGGTGATGATGAGGTTCAAATTTTAAATTTGCTATAAATAAAAGATCCTGCCCCAATTCGAACACTTTGCGCGCTAGTGTTAGAAGAGATAATTGATGTCTACAAGAGTGTCGAGCAAGATGCTACATATCAGGGAAGAGCTTCAAAGAAATCAAATGAGAATTTCTCCAGAAAGGTTTATGATACATCATGACGGCCACACCGCCAGTAAAAGCCACAGGGCCGAGGTCACGAAGAGAAAAGAAGCCTGCGGGCACAACACCGTTCGTGAAGCCTAAGAAACTAATTTTGAGATCCTCGCCTTGGAAGAAACTCATGAAGGAACATCGGAGTAAGGGAGATCAGGAGTGGCAGAAGGAAAAAGTCATGGAAGTCGGATCAGATGACGAGGAACTAGAAGAAGAAGAAGCACTAGAGTAAATTGACGCTGAGGAGGTTGTGCCTCTCTCTAGGTTGTCTCCTTATATTCCGCCCTGGAAGCCAAGGGCTAAGAAGCTGGTGAAAGATTCAAACGCAGTGAAATAAAAGGTGGTTACACCAATTATTCTAGATGGGGTGTCAATGAAGGATAGTTTCTTGCCAAGGTGCCTCATCTCAGAATGAAGGATTTGGATTTGAATGACTAGAGAAAATACCCCCAATTCGAGCCTAGTAGGTATCTATGCCCGTAGGCATACCCAGACAGAGTCACCTGATTAGAGTCAATGAAACGGGTGAAGGGTATCTAGCAGTCAGGGATACTTAACATGCTTTATGTACCACATTTTTGGTGAAGTACCAGCAATACCATTTGTGTGCACCAATTTCTGGCCTTGGTGCATGACAACTATATATGACTGGGGAGTAATAATATCCCCATTACTGAGACACTCATTAGAAGAATTACGACCCTTCCTAGTCTTAGGGCAGACCCTACAAAGGCTTTTGTGGGTAAGAGCCAGGACAAGCAGTTGCCAGAAAAGATGAAGAATGAGTATGATCTAACCAAGGGTACCAGGGGTTATCTCATTAACTCCATTTTTGACAGAACTGTGCACTTCGTCGATCACATCCTTGTGGGTAAAATTATGCGGAAGAGCCTCGGCAAGGAGAATTCTTCCTCTATCATAGCTTTAGCTGCAGAATGCACAAAGGGCATTGTATATAACTGGATTGGCTACTTATGTACGAAATTCATCGCATATTGCAAATCATCACAGGAAGAAGGCAATAAGTTCCACTACGTGTGGCTCTTGCTTCTTATTGCTTTGATGGAATGGAGGGAACTTGAAGGGTCACAGTTCAATATTGCGGACCCTGATTTATGCGAAGTAGCCAGATATGCTTCACTATGGAATTCAACAGAGCCTGCAGTGTTATGTCCAATAAATGTTTTTGGGTTGGAGTTGAGATTATCCTACGCACTATTGTATCTCAAGAAACAATCCCTCAGTTTTGGTAAGGAATCAGTGCTTAAGACATTTTGTAAATGTATGTCAACATCACAATATCAAATGGCCTCTTGTTTAACACCTTTGGAATTTAATTACTTAATACCCTCAATAATATGATATAATGAAAGCCTTCAAAATGCCATAAACTACTGATATTTGAATGAAATGAAAAGAATAATTGTAAGGGAAACTCAAAATCATATGTTGAGAAACGGAATCTATCACTTTTAAGTTTCAGAGACAATTTATGGAGAGAGAGGAAAGTTGAAATAATATGTTGTAAACACAAAACCTATTACTTTTAATTTTTAGGGAGAATTTGTGAAGGGAGAAGAGATGAAGTGAAGGAGCACAAATTAAGGTTATTTAACTCTTACTCACATATGTAATTAAGAGGCTGACAACTACATTACTTCACTTTATTCAAAGAGGAAAAAACACAGAGAGAAACTGGAAAGACATATCAACATCAACAGGTGTAGGAAACTTGATCTTCTTTCATTTATTTCTCAGAAAATTCAATACCAAATTAACAGTCATCCATAGGTCCAAAACATAGAACCCCTTTTCTTTATTTCTATCTACTTAAATACATCCAAATAGTTTGCAACTTCTAAGCTTCTTGAAACTATCCGAATACCTAAACTGTTAATATTACTTATGCAATCATACCAAGAAAACAAATTAAAAATGGAAATATCATTCGTTTTTCTGAATGCGTCCTACCGAAGTGCTTAGGTGTCCTTTCTAGTTATGATGCAGTGGTTGCATAGTTCTGTAACAACGCCTTAGTTCCTAGCTTGACCCACCTGTCGTGCTTCCCACAGTGCCACTATATGTTCTTTTGCCTGACTCTTCCTATGCCTATGTGTGTGCCTATAGCGTTCCATCTTCTCTCTTCGCCAACCACCGCAAGACTTGGAGTTGAATGCTATTCTACTCACCTTTCGGAATGCATCGCATCTTCTTTCTACCGCATTTTGGCGTTTCACCAGCTTTACGTTATAATCCTCTTTTCTTCCTCTAATTCGATTTAACACAAGAAATTCCTTACCTCCAGACTTGAAAACCTTTGGAATTCACTTTTGAAACCACATCGCATCCACCCACAAATCATAATCGGTGATTTTTTTATGAAATACGGGAGGTAAGTGTTAAACATTGCGATGTGAAAAGTGTGACAGGCGGAAGGTGACGTGGCAAGCGGAGGTGGGGCCAATTGTAAATCCCAAACCAACAGATTTGTTATGATAAATAGGAGGTAAGTGTTTAACATTGCGATGTGTGAAGTGCGATGGGCGGAAGGTGGCGTGGCAAGCAGAGGTGGGGCTAATCGCAAATTACAAATCAATGGATTTGTTATGAGAAATGGAAGGTAAGCTATAAAACTTGCGAAGTGTGAAGTGCGGGGGAAGGGCAGTGATGTGGCAAGGATGGGTCCCACAGATATCAAAAATCGCAAATCGGAAAATTTAGTGTATGAGCAATGGAGGTAAACATTAAAACTTTCAAAGTACGAAATTTAGGGAGAGGGAGGTGACGTGGAAAAGAGAGGCAGGCCCGCCTACAGCCCACAGATCACAACCTTTAACACATTCCTTAGTGCTTACCCTTTAAACTTGCAAAGTGTGATATGTGATACAATCTCCACTATCCATCTCTCTGTTTCAATTATGTACTTTGATCCTGATCATCTGATTTTCCCTTTTCACCTCTTCCAGAACTCTTAAGTTTCTAAGGGAAATACACCATTTCTTTGCCTTCTCTGATTTGAAAGTAAAGGGCGTGGGCTCCAGCTATCACCATGTATTGTCTTCATTGAAACCTGAAACAACTTGCATTGGAACCTAAGCAGTTTTTTGAATTTGAAGAGAGTGTTCCCGCAGTTGATGTTAGTCGTCGATTTACAGGTGAGCAGATTTAATGAGACCCCTTGTGGGGGCACTCCTTGGTATAAATATCATGCAAATTGTGCTCTGGGTTTTTGTTGGATCTGGGCACAATGAATACAAGCCTTCACTCTACTCAAACTTGGAAGAATGATAACCCTGATCAGTGTGTAATGTTCTGAATGTGCACATTGGTCCGACTCTTGAACTATTCTCCACATGAATGAGCCTGACTCGACCCACCTTCACATCTCATCATGTAATGTTAATGTACCAACATATAATCAAAATTCTTTTTTTTGACATACAAAATTTTACCTTTTCTAACATATATGCTTTTTTGGTGTTTTGAAAAATATTTCAAAGGTAAATGTGAATGAGTCACAACATTTGGCTCCACCTGGGGATAATGATTTTTTCCATGAAAGCACTAAGAACCGCAGATCAGTGACTTATCCATTGAGCATGGAGTCAAATATTTCTTGGTGACATATGAAAAATGAGAAATTTAATATTTACAATGGTGGAATGCTGACTTTTAATGCTGGAAATAATGCTTTAGATACTACCCTTTCACAGGAAGTTGTACTGACTCTCCATCTAGATCTTCCAAAATGAATGTGTTATTTGACTTTTCCTTAGAGATTATGTATGGACCATATCAGAGAGGGTCAAACTTACCATGCTTCCCCTTTTATTCTCATCTGGTGTCCCATCTTAGTACCAAATATCCTACTTGAAAGATAACTTATTTTTCTTTTCTGTCAAATATAGACTTCATCTTTTCTTGATAAGTAATCAAGTTATCCCTGACTTTCTTTCTGTTTTCACTTTATTCAATTATTTTTTTCAATCTTCTTACCAGAGCATTAGGTTCTTCCTAAGCTTCTTGAAGGAAATAAATCACTGGTTTGGCTAGCTGAGTAGGAAATAATGCATGAGTTCCATAAACCAGTTCATAGAGAGACTTCCCAGTAGATCTCCTGGTAGTGACTCGAACTGCCCAGAGGGAAAACTTAAACTTCATATCCCAATCCTTCTGATTCTCGGTGATTGTCTTCTTCAAGATTCTGACCAATGTCTTATTTGAAGACTCTGCCAATCCATTCCCTTGGGGATGATACGCTGTGGAATGTGATAAAATTACATTATATGTTTGACATAGATTAATGAAACAAGAAGATTTGAATACCTAAGCATTATCAGTCACAATTTTTACTGGACATCTGAATCTGCTGAAAATGTTTTCCTCCAGAAACTTCATCACTACTTGGTCATTCACCTTCTTAGTGGGTATTCCTTCAACCCATTTTGTGAAGAAATCAGTGGCAGTTAGAATCCACTTGAACTATCCACTTGAAGGTGGATTGATCTCTCTAATAAAATCCAATCCCCATTGCCTGAAAGGTTCTTCAATAAATATTGGATGAGAGGTATGGAGCAAGTTTTTTATTTTCAGCAAACAATTGACACTTCTGACAACTTTTGACCAGTCTATAAACATCTGAAAATAGGGTTGGAAAATAGAAGCCTAACTTGGAATTTTATGAGCAGTGACCTTCCAGCTAAAATGACCTCCACAAATACTTTCATGATATTCTTTGGTGACTTCAATAGATTCCCCTTCGGTCAAAAATAACAGCAAAATACTAGCAGGATCTTTCCAGTATAGCCTTGCTTCTACTATAACATATGGTTGAGATTTGAGCTTGAGAGCTCTGTATTTTATTCTATTTAGTGAAGTTGGACAAGAAAATAAACACAGGTAATACACAATATCTTTATACCAACCAGAGCACAAAAATTTGTATTGAATACCTGTTTTGGACTTTCTCTGACCTTCTTCATTAACAGCTCCATCCACTGGTGCTAACATATTAATTCCCAAGGCTTGAAAATTTTCCTCTATCAACAAATTCGCTAACCCCTGTCCCTTGACCAACTTGGTGGGTTTGATGTCCAAATCATTCTCTTGGATTTTTGCTATCCACTTCCCCATTTTTCCTTCAACATCACTTTGGACTAGTATGTCTTTCACAACAGAATTAGGAACATAAGTTGTTATTTGGGACTATAACACATAAGTCCTGAATGCTTTCAGTGCTTTGACGAAATCATATACTTGTTTCTCCAGAATATTGTATTTGAGCTCGGCATCTTTGAGAAATTTATTGAAAAATGCAACTGAATTCTCCTTACTATATTCATTTTTCTGCAACAACACAACAATAATAGTAGTGGGGGATGCAAATGAGAATACCTGAAATACATTTTGATAGTCTGGACTAATCAGAACTGGAGCTTCCTGCAGTGCTTCCTTTATTTTAGAAAATGCATCTCTTGCTTCCTTATCCCATTTCACTTCTGCATTTTTCTTAAACATATATGTTATAATTCTCATGATCTCAGAATAATTGGGCACAAATCTCCTCAGAAAGTTTATTTTTCCCAGGAATCTCTAGATATCTTTCTTGCTTCTGGGTATAGGAATCGTTTGAATGGCTTGCACCCTTGTTGGGTCAATCTTTACACCTTTTTTGGAAACTATGTGACCCGATAATTTACCTTATTCTAAGGAAAATAAATATTTCTTTGGATTTAATGACAAACCAAAATTTCTGCACTTTTGAAAAGTTCCATGCAAACGCTCCAAGTGTTCATCATCTGACCCTGAGAAAACAGTTACATCATCCAGATATATAACTACAAACTTGTCACCAACGCAGGCTATGTCCATGGCCCTCTGAAATGTTTCACCTGCGTTCATAAGGCCAAATGGCATCCTTACATACATGAAGGTGCCCCAGGGCATTGTGAAAGCAGTGTTCTTCTGATCTTCTTTTTCTATTGCTACCTGATTATACCCATAAAATCCATCAACCATAGACAACCTGTGAGCTCTTGTCACCTCTGTAAGACATAATCCATTTTCAGCAAAGGGAAATTATCTTTTAGAGATGCTCGGTTCAAATTCTTGAAGTCTACACACAATCTATCTCTCCATTCTTCTCTCTTACAGGGACCAGATTAGAAACCCAGTCTGAATATCTGAGAGGGACTATAATTTTTGCCTACAACAATTTATTCACTTATTTTTCGATTGGAGCTAAAAACAATGGATTGATCTATCTGAGCTTCTTTCTATGTGGTTTGAGTCCTTATTTCAATGGAATCTTGTGCTTTATTATTCTTTTGTCATATGTTTTCAAATCTTCATATGACCAGGAAAACATATCCATATATTTCTTAAAAATATCAATGTATCTTTCTTTGTAGTTTTTGGGAACGCCTTTGAACAATATCACTATTTTGGGTTCCTGCTAAGTTCCCAAATTACAATTTTCCATCTCTTCTTCTTGATTTGTTTTCTTTGAATCAACAACAACATCATTACAATCAAATAATCTTTCAAGGGGAACCAACCCTTTAGGGAGCACATTATCTTTCAATTGGATAATATTATGTTCACCTATTGAATTCTTAAGGTTTCTTATTTATTATTTCTACTCTTTTTGTTCTTCCTCTTGGTCTATCTTAACATCTTCAAAGTTTCCAATCATTGTCAGGAACTGATTTATCTGTTCATCATCATCAAACACCTGCCAATGCTTCACATTTTCAAGGATAGAAGGTCTATGTCTAATTTCAATTTCATACCTTAGCCTTGGATTTAATGGAGGTTTGAAGGTGTTGGATGCAACTGCTAAAGAACATGCCAATCTATTCTCCTCTCTCGGAATAAATTGAATATTGAAGGCTTTAAAATAGTTTTCTATCATATACCAAAATTAATTCCTATATGATCTTAACCTAAGATGCTTGGTTTGACAATGATTTTTAATCTACCTTATTATCAATTCAGAGTCACCAAAAATTGAAATGCATCGAACTCCCATCTGTTTAGAAACTTGAAGGCTTCAGATTAAGGCCTCATACTCAGACACATTATTTGTTGAATCAAATTCTAGTTTAAAAGTGAAAGGCATGAGGTTACTTTCTAGAGATATTAGCAAGAATACCTGTGCCTTCCTTGGAGTAGGCACCATCAAAGTAGAATTTCCAAATATTCCTTGAGTGCAACTCATTATTTACAATTGCTGAAGAGAGATACTTCCCTGTGTCTTCAGAAAACTCTGCATCTTCATGCAGCATGAAACAAGAAAGATCTTCTGTTTCTTGATTGTAAATGGGGGAATTTCCTGCATCTTTCTTGGAGGTGGTCTTCACAAACCTTGTTTCCCTATACAATCTCCTTTATTCCCCATTAAAAACTGGAATGATAGCATAAGTGAAAACTAATTTTAGAACACCTCCCAACTTTTCTCCCCAAGATCTTGATAGGAGCATTCCAAACCTGGCGAGGATGTCAGCAACCACTACATCCATGACTATACTCTTTGCTAGGATTTGTGCCAATGCAACTACTACATATTTAATTAACCCAACAAATTTCACCCTTTTGGAATCAAAGGAATATAGATCCCTATAAGGTTTTGTGATCTGCAAGTTTAGTTCCTTCATAACACACAATGGCATGAGATTATGGGGCGCTCCTCAGTCCAGCATGCAATTATGTAGATTAAAATCATGAAGCAATAAAAAAATACAGAAGGGTGGAACAAAAGGATCTACTTCTTCTACATGAGTACCAAAGGTGACCACTGGCGTTTTTTCTTGTAAGTTCACCGTGTCACTTATATCTTCCATCTATGTGAGATTAATAAATTATGAAAATTCTTTCTTGTAAGCTAGTATTTTAGCTAATTCTAGAAGAGGTACCTGAATTTTAACCTTCTCCAACTCTTTTTCCAAACTGAAAGCATGAGTTTTCTTAACATCCTTTTCAGGTTCTTCTTCACTCTTTCTACAATTTGCCGCTTGTTCGGGTACAGGAACAACTCTCTCCAAAATATTAGTGTCAATTGATTTGTTTTGGTAAGATTCACCCTGCTACACATTTTTTTCTATTAAGTGAATTTACAGGTTGCTCCCCCTTACTGACCGGTTTCACAGGGTCGTTTTGTTTTGGAGTCTTCATTGGAGGAGGAATGGAACCTTGTTGTTCACCTTCATTATCCTGCACTCTAGATCTCTTTCTAGACCTTAAATCATACTTTTTATGTAACTCATCTTGCATGAAATATGTGAATTTCCTACAGTATTCATCCATTTCATCTTAATGAAAAGATACTTCAACTTCAGCAAATTCTCCCTCACAATATTCCTCTTCATCCTCTTCTATTGTATACATAGAAAATACCTGATCCTCAGCCTCCCTTTGGTCATCTTCTGTTGGCTCTTCGGGTGCTACTTCTATATACAATGGTGCTTGAACCTGGTCTTGATCTTTTCTTTCGCTCTGCAAAATTTGCAGGGGATGCCTTCTAAACTGAGGGTTAAACCCCCCTCGGTTTTGTTGTACTTGTATTTAGGAGTTTTTATTTTCCAATTCCATCTTAGCTAGCTTATTTTTCAAATTTTTCATCACCTTTGTCATATCTTCAATTCTTAGATCTTGTGATGATTCTTCTTTTTCTTTCCCCTTCTCTTGGACTAGTCATTTCCCTTTCGCCTTTCGAGCTGCAGTCATATTAGCTTTGATCTATAGAGCATATTTTTGTATCTGCTTAAGAGTAGGGGATCTTCTCTCTCTCAATGTAAATATAAAATCAACTTCAAAAGCCCCAACAAAAACTACCTTTTCTCCTACAGGGGGGGGCTTCATCTCTATAGGTAAACTATTGCAAAATTTTTTGAATCTTTTTACAAACTCAGAAATGCTTGCATTAGGCCCTATTTTAATGGCATTAAAATTCGTCAATGAGTAACCATGATCTCTATTTCTTCCCCATCTCTGAGTGAATTGAGTTTCTAACTCTTCCCAATTATTTATTGAACCATTTGGTAAACCTTTAAACCATTTTCTAGCCTCTCCATCTAGAGACTGCACAAATAGTCTCATCACAACATCAAGATGTTCTACAATTAAATTCTCAGTGAAAGTGAAAAACAAGGGTAAATTTTGTTCTGAAGTTACTTAATCTTCTCCAGTGAAATGAGGAAGTAATTTGAGGTATTCTTGAGGCATTGCATTCAATGGTTGCACAAAATTTAGTGGAGCATATCTATTCAACAGAAAGGCTGGTGCTGCCATATTTACACCTTGGTTAATTGTTCCTTAGGTAGTTGAGGTTGATGAAACTACTGTGAAAGTGAATTAAGGTGGTGAGAAGAATTATATGGGATTGGGTTGATGAAAAATGGTAGAAGAACCAACAACTATATTTGGTTGTGATCGAGTGAAGTTAAAGGAAACGGACTCGAAAAAATGTTCTTCTAACTTAGGTTCTTGAAAATGAATGGGTATGGAAGGAGAATCTTGTTCCAAGAAAGAGAGTTCCTTGGAAATATCTTCAAACAAAGGGTTATGAGAACTGCTGCCATGAGCAGACAATGTAGGATCGGGTGTTGAAGGGGTTTTAGTTTTCTAAGTCTTTTTAGAAACCAATATTTCTGGATCTGGCAAAGAAGAGACTATCTACTGTGAGGTATTTGACCTCGTGTGAGGCCTTTTGAAAGCCATAATTTTGAAAATAACAAACACAACCTGATATTTCCTCTTCACTAAACAACCAGAGGAAATAATGTGAAAAACCCAGAGAAAAATAAACTTCGTTTCTTCTTCCCTGGCAATGGCGCCAGAAAATGTTTTATCTCAAAAAAAAATCACTCGGCGTGGTAGGAATCGGTGCTTAAGATATTTGTAAATGTATCTCAAAATTACAATATTAGATGGCCTTTGTTTAACACCTTTGGAATTTAATTACTTAATACTCTCAATAATCTGATATAATGAAAGCCTTCCCAATGCCATACAATGTTAATATTTGAATGAAATGAAAAGAAGAACTGTAAGGGAAAATCAAAATGATATGCTGAGAAACAGAAACTATCACTTTTAAGTTTCAGAGGAAATTTATGGAGAGAGAGGAAACTTGAAATAATATGTTGTAAGCACAGAATCTATTACTTTTAAGTTTAATGGAGAATTTGTGAAGGGAGAAGAGATGAAGTGAAGGAGAAAAAATTAAGGTTATTTGAATCTTACTCACAAATGTAATTAAGAGACCGGTTGTTACATTACTTCACTTCATTCAAAGAGGAATAAACACAAAGCGAAACTAGAAAGACATATAAACATCAACAGGTGTAGAAAACTTGATCTTATTTCATTTATTTCTCAGAAAATTTAGTACCAAATTAACTTTAATCCAGAGGTCCAAAACTCAGAACCCCTTTTCTTTATTTATATCTACTTAAATACATCCGAATGGTTTGTAAATGCTCAACTTCTTGAAACTACTCGACTACCTAAATTGTTAAGATTACTTATGCAATCATACCAAGAAAACAAATTAAAATTGGAAATATCATTCGTTTTGTTGAATATGATGTCGCTAATGCGTCCTCCCGAAGTGCTGAGGTGTCCTTTTTGGTTATGATGCAATAGCTGCACAGTTCGATAACAATGCCTCAGTGCTTGACTTGACCCATCTGTCGTGCTTCCCACAATGTCATTATATGTTCTTCTGCCTGACTCCACCTATGCCTCTATGTGTGCCTGTAGCATTCCGTCTTCTCACTTCACCAACCGCTGGAAGACTTGGACTTGAACGATATTCTACTCACCTTTGGGGAATGCATCACGTCCGCTTTCTATCGTATTTTAGTGTTTCACCAGCTTCACGTTATGATCCTCTTTTCTTCCTCTGATGCGATTTAACACAAGAAATGCCTTAAATTCAGATTTGAAAACCTTTGGAGTTCACTTTTGAAACCACATTGCATCCACCCGCAAATCACAAATCGGGGATTTTGTTATGAAATAAGGGAGGTAAGTGTTAAACATTGCGATGTGCGAAGTGTGACAAGCGGAAGGTGACATGGCAAGCGGAGGTGGGGCCAATCGCAAATCACAAATCGACATATTTGTTATAAGAAATAGGAGGCAAGTGTTTAAAATTGCGATGTGTGAAGTGCGACAGGCGGAAGGTGACGTGGCAAGTGGAGGTGGGGCCAATCACAAATCGCAAATCGACAGATGTGTTATGAGAAATGGATGGTAAGCTCTAAAACTTTCGAAGTGAAAAGTGTGGGGGAAGGGTGGTGATGTGGCAGGGATAGGTCCCATGGATATCGCAAATCGAAAATCGACAGATTTATTTTATGAGTGGTGGAGGTAAACATTAAAACTTTCAAAGTGTGAAATGCGGGGAGAGGGAGGTGACGTGGAAAAGAGAGGTGGGCCTACCCGTAGCCCGCAGATTGCAACCTTTAACACATTGCTTAGCGCTAACCCTTTAAACTTGCAAATTGAGATATGTGATACGATCTCTGCCATCCATATCTCCATTTCAATTCTGTGCTTTGATCTTGACTGTCTGTTTTTCCCTCTATGCCTCCTCCAAAAATCTTAAGTTTCTAAGGGAAATACACCATTTCTCTGCCTTCTCTGATTTGAAATTAAAGGGTGTGGGCTCCAGCTATCACCATGTAATGTCTTCATTGAAACCTGAAACCAATTGCAGGGGCACTTAAGAATTTTTTTGAATTTTAAGGGAGTGTTCCCGCACTTGATTTCAACCGTCAATTTGCAGGTGAGTGGATTTAACAAGACCACTTGTGAGGGAACTCCTTGGTATAAATCTCGTAAAAAAATTTCTCCCAAGTTGTCGTTTGATCTGGGCAGAATGAATATGAGCCTTCGTTGTACTCGAACTTGGAAGAATGATAACCCCGACCGGTGTGTCATGTTCTGAATATGCCCATCGGTTTGGCTCTTGAACTGTTCTGCATATGAATGAGCCCGAATCGACCCACCTTAACATCTCATCATGTAATGGTAATGTACCAACATATAAATCAATTGTTTTTTTTTCGACATACAAAATTTTACCTTTTCTAACATATATGCTTTTTTGGTGTTTTGAAAAATATTACAAAGGTAAATTTGAATGAGCCACAACACGTACAATAATCAACCAAAAGCCCCAACCATACTCGGGAATTTTGGAGTAATATTGAAAAGTTGCAAAGTTCAAAGCGGATTTATATCATATCTAGATTCAGGCAAAGAAGGACCTCGTAGGGGTCTGCCACGAGCTCCCGTACATGATCGAACAGGAAGATGTAGAAGCCATCATCAGCCAATGGCTAAGTGATTGGTTAACTTTGTTGCATGGGGGTATAGAGACAGCAGGAACGCATGGGGCGAAGCCCAGTACACATACAAAAAAGTAGGCCACAAAATTCACCTCCGTGACTAAGAAAGAAACTGAACCATAGGTTCTAGAGACAAAAGGAGGTAACACTATTGGTGGTGATATCAGTGTGGACCCAAATTTTACAACCAAGAGAAGACAACCACAGAAAGGTGGCTCCAGGAAAAAAATCAATTTTGACAAGTCCACTGGTCCAATAGTGATGGTCCTCACAAAGGGGGAAATTAACTAGATAGAGGATTTTGTGCGGAAAGTCAACGAGGATTTATTTGGAAACATAGAAGAACATTACAAGAAAGTGCTAGAAGATATCGAAAAATCTTGTACTGACTCACCTGGCTGCCTTTTCAAATTTTGATACTCTTTTAGGATGAGGAGAGCACTCTTTGGGGTTGCCCACTTATCAAGGAAAACTTGAGAAAATTGATGAAAGCTGCAAATGCTTGCCTTTGGCAGGCCTTTGAACCAACTCTTAACATTTCCTTGTAATGACAAGGCAAACATTCTGATGCACACATCATCTTCTTCTATTTCATACAATTCAAGTAAATCCTCAAGGTTTTGAACATGTTCTTCAGCAGTGGTCCTTTTATTTTCTCCATCGAAAAGAGGCAGATGGTTTATAAGTTTTGCAGGAAGGGGTTGGAAGAGAAGAGGTAAAACCAGAGGCTTGTATCTTTCTATGACCTTTGTGGGTGTGGGTAGTGCAACAGGAGGCTCATGACTGCTTGTAGTTTCTTTAGGAGTGGGGGATATTACATGAGGCTCTTGTTCCACCAGGTCTTTCACAGGAGTACAGGTCTCCTCATGGTCTGAAGACTGAGACTTGAGATCTTTCCCACATTCATTTTGGGTCTTATCTTTGTACACCTGATTAGGCTTGAAGTAGGATAAAACATAGTGGTAGAAAAAGACAATGAATTCTTTAAACCAAATCCAACCCATGTGTTCTATCCTTCAATGAGGTCTGGCCATATTTTAGGTTCTTCCTCCAGTGGAGTCTTTGAGAGTTATGGAGTGTGGAGTCGCCAGGTGGATGTATATGAATGTTGAAGTAGGATGTTGTCCACCATCAAAAATAGAATGCCAATCTAACCAGAGATATTGGGTATTTGAGTGCCTAAGAAATGTTTAAGGTGAAATGCACTCAATTCACCAGTGGAGTCGCCATTATGTTGGGGTTCCCATGTTTTGGCTAGATTGGCAAGACCAAAAGATGAGACAACATCAGAACCATTTTAGGGTCCTAGGATCTAGCCCTCCTAGACCCGGAGAGGGATCTCTCTAATAAAACAAAGAATAATATATCTTTGAAAGCTCAAAATGAGATGTTAGGCTAGTTATGAAGCACAAATGGGGGTTTTAAAGTGATTTGGTTGGTTGGTTGCTGGGTTGGTCATGATATCATAGACTGAGAAAGTGATGGAAGGAAAAGAAAAAAATAGCAGGATGTTTCAGCAAAGAGGGTAGGTCAAGAAAGTGCCATCCATTGGGCTATGGAGTCATGAAAGGAGAATTACTTGCAACAACTAGCCAAGGCTTTCAGAGGGCAAGTCATCTACACTAAAGGATCTTTTTAGATAGATGATGGGATGGAACATTAAGGAAAGAAAGTGATATAAGGAAAGCAACCCAATTTCTGTCTATAGATTAGGTCAGAGGTCATTTAACTCCAGACCTGCTTGGACATACTCAAAGGCAAATTTCAAAGAGGGACAAAGGGGAAACTTATAGATCGGACCAGAGGTCATTTAACTCTAGGTCAGCTTTAGCATGCTCCAAGGAAAAACAGAGATAAGTTTACAGAGAGATCTTAGAAAGGCCAGCTGGTCGCACAAGGATCCTAGTGGACAAGACTAACTCTAATCCCCAGTGTTCCCAAATCTTCCAGCTAAATCCCAACAAGAACATCTAAGAAACAGATTCATTAATTCATACATCAGCTAGCAAGCAAGGATATCCACTACACTGGTTAAACCAATTGAAATCTATTCTTGGCTAACACGTTAAGGAGAAAACATTGAAGGCAAGGAGAGCAGAGATATAGGGTACCTAACAAGGGTAAATCCTATGCCATGTTTCTGATGCAAGCCAGCAGAAAATGAAACAGTATGAAATGTAATAAACAGAGTAAGAAAAACATCACCAATAGTAATAGACCAGGATCCTGTGAAATGTGCTTGATTAATGATGCAAAACCAATCATATACACTGAGCTCAATGGTTGTTACAATCCCAACTTCTCCTCCCATCATATTAAAATACAAACTACTCTGCTACTCCCTCCCAATACTGTTCTAACTGTCCAAATGAATCCCTCTAATAGCAACAACAACAGTCGAACAACAACCTTTACAATAAGTTTCTGTGTGAATCTTATAGCTGAAAGAGGGCAGAGGAGGTAGGTGAAGAACTAAATGAAGAATTAAACCTTAGAAAATAAAGAGGGCCGAAGCCCATTCTGTTTTAAATTCATTGCATTCATTTCTGGTACAGAAAGGTGGTCTTATTCAGCTTCATTTACTCCGGTATGGTTCTATTGCGCTCTGGCTGCAGAACTCTGTGGTACTTTGGTGAATAAGCAAATGAGTGAAGTGAATGACTGAATGTTCTACCATAACGCATTAACAACTGCTCTGGTAGCTTGGGACTGTGGTCAAGTCGGAAATCTTCAGGAACACGGTAAATAATGGAACTGATACAGGTGCTTTTTCCTTTGGAACAATCTGCTGATGTGAAACCCTGTTGACTTAGTTTTCTGTGTTTTGAGCTCTATGTTGCTTCATTTATAGCTCTGTCTGCGAAATCCTGCCGCTGTAAAAAGGACTGTGTGCTCATGGCGGCCTTTCCCACCTGATAACCCTGTAAAACACGGGATTGAGTCATGAAATCCATGCATAGGGGGTAGTTATGGAGGACGAGAGAGCAACAGCGTGGCGGTGTGGTGAAACAGTGTTTTTTCATGAAATGAATTTGGAAAATGCATTGATATGGTGAATAATAGGGTGGTGGAGAACTGCATCGTGGGTCGTTTGATCATGATGTGGAGGCGTGGATCAACAGCGGAGATCAAACAGTGGAATGATATATGAAAATGGACGAAATGAATATGAAATATGAACTTTAATGTAAAATGTGAAACTTTAGACTTTGGTGGAAATGCAAAGGAAATACATGAAATGCAACGGACATGCATATGAGGTGGGACCCAAGTGGAATCACAAATCGCAATCGGATATCGGAGCGGGGACTAATCGCAATCGCAATAGGGGAATTGTGATGTGATCAATCGGAGGGGAAAGCAATCGGAGGGGGGGTTGCGATTGCGATGATCAGAAGTCGGAGCGATCAGAGGCGAGCATATGATGCGATCAATCGCATCGCAAATAATTACGATGGACCGATCATGGGACGTCACATAAAAGTCTCGATTGCGACGATTTGTGATTAGCGCGGGCCGTTGGATCAACGGGATGGATCAACGGTGGGGAATGAAATCGGGAGATCGCAATCGGGGAACACAAAGGGACAACACATACAAACTTGCGATTGCGATTGGGCGGGAAGGACTGCGATCGGGTCAATCGGGGGAAGGACTGCGATTGAGGGATCGGAGCAATGTGCGATCAATCGCATCGGAGTTATTTTGCGATGCAAGTGATCGGGGGACTTCAAATAAACATTGTGATTGCAATTTTAAAGCGGCAGAGTTATATGATATAAAACTTTATAATAAAGTTTTATTATAATGCATGGCAGGTAGGGTTAGGGGAAGTGGTTAAAGGTGGGGACTTTATAATATAAAGTTCTACGGGTATGGTCAGGGAAGTGGTTTTATAACAAAGGGGAAGTATATATATATACGAACCTTTGAAATATAAGGTTTTAACAAGCATGGAGGGGAAGTGATTAACACATAAATCACATTTGTATGTAAAGTGATTTATAATGTGAATTTATGATCGGAAAGGGGGAAAAGGGGAAAATTTACCCAACAATGGGTGTGGGTAGCATTTGAAGGGGGTAAGTGGGGAATTTAGAAGGGGAAGGATAGAATATGAGAACAAAGGCTTAGAGGGAATGAAATAAGAGGGAAAAGGAGGCCTTTGGGCATTTCTTCACGAACAGAGAGGCTTTATAATGGAAATCGGCAGAGGGGATTTTATCAAAGGACAAAAGGCACAAGGAGGCTTTAAGGATGATGTGTTTTTAGGGGAAATGCATTCCTTGAAGGCTCAACAACATTTTAGCCCCCTGTTTGCTTGTCAAAAATTTATGGGGGGCTAACAGTGGCTCTACATGGGGATGGCTTCTTCTTGAAGGAGTCAAGAATTCAGAAGATAAATCTTTGGTGTAGGCCAGATGCCTGCTGCTTGAGCCACCCTTTCCTTTCTTAGGTCGGCTGCCACAAATCATGAAGACATCATATCAGCAGTAAAAATTCTCCCAAACAACTACCTACCCACACTATAGTCCTAACATTTTTCTTCTGGGTGCATTTGAACTAGCAGACCCTTTACATCATTTATCTTATAAATAGAAAATAAACCTATTCTAAATCTACCCTTATTGCTCCATGAGACCAGATTAGACTGTTGGCCTCATAGTTTCTCTACCTACACTAATATTTTCTAGGATTAGACTGTCTAGCAGATTTCTTCTCTACATTCTAAGACAGAAATTGAAAAACAGTCAAGGTAGGGTTAGACTGTCTGGCTTGCTAGACTTTGCAGAAATTAAAACAACTAACTACATGCTCATAGGCTGAGCTTTATTTCAGAATTCCTACCTACCCTACTCTAACTGGAAATCTATGATGCTCTAGGTGATACAATAATGCCAATGTAGCCGGTCAAGTAATAGCAGAAAGGGGAAGAAGAACTGACTGCTCATCAGAGACAACCGTAGGATGCTCTGCATGTGGATCTTCAAAACTAAGGCCACCAGTAGTGGTGACCAATTCTGATGTATTTGGATCTTGCAAAGGATTGATGCTTGAGGAGCTGAGCCAATCAGGGCCTCCATGTATTCTGCCACAGGATCAACAGAAATATGGTATATACTTTTCTTTTTAGGGCCTTCCATGACTGGTAGGTTGCCTGCATCCTGGGCAGTTTCAATCATTGCATCTGCAGTGAGGCTTCTGTAATCACACTCCTCCTTTTCCTGGTCGGGAGTATTTGGCGGATGAGAATAAACCAAGAATACCTTTCTTCCTCTGGATCGAGACAAAGATGTCTGTGGGAAATAATATCTCGCTCGTCTTCACTGCAGCCCGAGCTAGAGGGCTCATTATATTCGACTGTGTTGTCCTCTAGTAACGCAGTTTGGTCCTGCTGAAACGGACTGAACTCTGTGAAAAAATCAACACATCTTTGAGTGGGGGCTTCTTGGATTACCTTAATCCTTTCAGGAGAATGCTCAGGATATCCATTCAGCTCAAGATTTTCTTCATCTTTTTCCTCCTTGTCCTCTGCGCTAAAGAGTTGTCGGCTTCCGTCCTCTTGGCAAGTATAACTAATGTTTGGATATAAAGCAGAGAGAAGATTCAATGAATCTTCGTCTGCTATCATGCTTTCAACACTTTCTCCATCAGTATCATAGATGGCCTGTGTTGGCTCATCATTTTCTTGAATTTGATGGTCGTAATATTCCTCCCATGAATCTACTGATGATGGCCCTGCAAGCTCAGTTTCCCCTTGGAAAAAATTATCATCAGACAGATCAAAATCGTAGAAATCATAATTATAAGCATTGTCACCCATCAAATCTTCGAGACTCTCGGCAAGTATTTCTTCAAAATAGTCTGCAAGTTCATTTTCTGATTCAAACTCTTGTTCATCATACATGCTTGACATATTGCTTCCGTCTCGCAGTGACCTGATTTGTCTTTCTTGAGGACAAGGAGCGGGTCTCTCCCAATCATCATTTCTAGTTTCAGCCTCATATTCTTCCTCTTCTGTGCTCAGCATGGTATTGGCAGTCTCTATCAATCTTTCCATCTTGTTCTTTAAAGAGATCTGCGCTATTTGCTCTACCCAGTCTTTCTTTGCTGCTTTTAATCTTTCCTCCCTACACTTTATGTTGTATTCGACAGTGACTGCTATATTCTACATTTCCTCCATGCTCAAAGGTTCTCTTTCTCTTATATGGAATTCCACCTCGGGGTCAAAAGAATTCGGATAATCCACTAGGGCCCATCCTAGAGGTGGTTTTATGTCAGAAGGTATTGCATGATATACCTTATTGAACCTGGCTAAAAATTCTTGTACTGACTCACCTGGCTGCCTTTTCAAATTTTGATACTCTTTTAGGATGAGGAGAGCACTCTTTGGGGCTGCCCACTTATCAAGGAAAACTTGAGAAAATTGATGAAAGTTGCAAATGATTTCCTCTGGCAGGCCTTTGAACCAACTCTTAACATTTCCTTGTAATGACAAGGCAAAAATTCTAATGCACACATCTTCTTCTTCTATTTCATACAGTTCAAGTAAATCCTCAAGGTTTTGAACATGTTCTTCAGTAGTGGTCCTTTTATTTTCTCCATCGAAAAGAGGCAGTTGGTTTATAAGTTCTGCAGGAAGGGGTTGGAAGAGAAGAGGTAAAACCAGAGGCTTGTATCTTTCTATGACTTTTGTGGGTGTGGGTAGTGCAACAGGAGGCTCATGACTGCTTGTAGTTTCTTTAGGAGTGGGGGATATTACATGAGGCTCTTGTTCCACCAGGTCTTTCACAGGAGTACAAGTCTCCTCATGGTCTGAAGACTGAGACTTGAGATCTTTCCCACATTCATTGTGGGTCTCATCTTTGTACACCTAATTAGGCTTAAAGTAGGACAAAACATAGTGGTAGACAAAGACAATGAATTCTTTAAACCAAATCCAACCCATGTGTTCTATCCTTCTATGAGGTCTGGCCATATTTTAGGTTCTTCCTCTAGTGGAGTCTTTGAGAGTTATGGAGTGTGGAGTCGCCAGGTGGATGTATATGAATGTTGAAGTAGGATGTTGTCCACCATCAGCAATAGAATTCCAATCTAACCAAAGATCTTGGTTCTTTGAGTGCCTAAGAAATGTTTAAGGTGAAATGCACTCAATTCCCCAGCGGAGTTGCCATTATGTTGGGGTTCCCATGTTTTGGCCAGATTGGCAAGACCAAAAGATGAGACAACATCAGAACTGCTTTGGGTCCTAGGATCTAGCCCTCCTGGACCCAGAGAGGGATCTCTCTAATAAAACAAAGAATGATATATCTTTGAAAGCTCAAAATGAGATGTTAGGCTAGTTATGAAGAAAAAATGGGGGTTTTAAAGTGATTTGGTTGGTTGGTTGTTGGGTTGGTCATGAGATCATAGACTGAGAAAGTGATGGAAGGAAAATAACAAAATAGCAGGATGCTTCAGCGAAGAGGGTAGGTCAAGAAAGTGTCATCCATTGGGCTATGGAGTCATGAAAGGAGAATTACTCGCAACAAATAGCCAAGGCTTTCAGAGGGCAAGTCATCTACACTAAAGGATATTTTTAGATAGATGATGGGAAGGAACATTAAGGAAAGAAAGTGAAAGAAGGAAAGCAACCCAATTTCTGTCTATAGATCAGGTCAAAGGTCACTTAACTCCAAATATGCTTGGACATACTCAAAGGTAGCTTTCAAAGAGGGACAAAGGGGCAGCTTATAGATCGGACTAGAGGTCATTTAACTCCAAGTCAGCTTTAGCATGCTCCAAGGAAAAACAAAGATAAGTTCACAGAGAGATCTTAGAAAGGCCAGCTGGTCGCACAAGGATCCTAGTGGAAAGGGCTAACTCTAATCCCCAGTGTTCCAAAATATTCTAGCTAAATCCCAACAAGAACATCTAAGAAACAGATTCATTAATTCATACATCAGCTAGCAGAAAATGACATCCACTACACTGGTTAAACCAATTGAAATCTATTCTTTGATAACACATTAAGGAGAAAACATTGAAGGCAAGGAGAGCAGAGACATAGGGTACCTAACAAGGGTAAATCCTATGCCATGTTTCTGATGCAAGCCAGCAGAAAATGAAACAGTATGAAATGTAATAAACAGAGTAAGAAAAACATCACCAATAGTAATAGACCAGGATCCTGTGAAATTTTCTTGATTAATGATGCAAAAATAGTCATATACACTGAGCTCAATGGCTGTTACAATCCCAACTTCTCCTCCCAGCCTATTACAATACAAAATACTCTGCTACTCCCTCCCAAGACTGTTCTAATAGTCCAAATGAATCCCTCTAACAGCAACAACAACAACCGAACAACAACCTTTACCATAAGTTTCTGTGTGAATCTTATAGCTGAAAGAGGGCAGAGGAGGTAGGTGAAGAACTAAATGAAGAATTAAACCTCAGAAAAGAAAGAGGGCCGAAGCCCATTCTGTTTTAAACTCAGTGCATTCATTTCTGGTACAGAAAGGTGGTCTTCTTCGACTTCATTTACTCCGGTATGGTTCTGTTGCGCTCTGGTTGCAGAACTCTATGGTAATTTGGTGAATAAACAAAGGAGTGAAGTGAATGACTGAATGGTCTTCCATAACGCATTAATAACTGATCTAGTAGCTTGGGACTATGGTCAAGGCATAAATCTTCAGGAATACGGTAAATAATGGAACTGATACGGGCGCTTTGTCCTTTGGAAAAATCTCCTGATGTGAAACCCCATTGACTTAGTTTTCTGTGCATTGAGCTCTCTTTCGCTTAATTTATAGCTCTGTCTGCGAAATCCTGCCGCTGTAATAAGGACTGTGTGCTCATGGCGGCCTTTCCCACCTGATAACCCTGTAAAACATGGGATTGAGTTATGAAATCCATGCATAGGGGGTAGCTATGGAGGACGGGAGAGCAACAACGCGGCAGTGTGGTGAAACAGTATTTTTGCATGAAATGAATGTGGAAAATGCATTGATATGGCGAATAATAGGGTGGTGGAGAAATGCATCGTGGGCCGTTTGATCATGATGTGGAGGCGTGGATCAACGACGGAGATCAAACAGTGGAATGATATATGAAAATGGACGAAATGAATATGAAATATGAACTTTAATGTAAAATGTGAAACTTTAGACTTTGGTGGAAATGCAAAGGAAATACATGAAATGCAACGAACATGAATATGAGGTGGGACCCATGTGGAATTGCAAATCGCAATCGGAGACAGGAGCAGGGACTAATCGCAATCGCAATAGGGGAAGTGCGATGCGATCAATCGGAGGAAGAAACTATATGGGGTTGAGATTACATGATCAAGGCTTCAATACCCAAGGGGTACATGATGATTCACCACTGAAATAATTTATGCACCAACGGTGGACGTCACAGCTAAAGTCGCTGATTGCGATAGATTTGCGATTAGCGCGGGCCGTTTGACCACGGATGGATCATCGAGGGAACACCTGAGATCTAACGGCAACACAAATGGATGACACATACAAATCACACGGTCAATGGAGGATTGGTGGGATTGGGGAATCACAGTTGACCGCGACGTCAATCGGAAGGGACTACGATCAAAGATCGAGCAATGTGCTATCAATCAAAAGACCGGAGTTATTTTAGATGCAAGTATTCAGACTTGAAGAAAACATTGTTGTATTTTGTGATTTAGCAGTGAGTTATATATTCCTATATTAACCAGAATAAATTATTATACGGCCATTAGGTCAGGGAAGTGGTTAGTGGGGACTTTATACAAAGCCTATTATGGAATACGGGTATGGTCAGGGAAGTGGTTTTATAACAAAGGGGAAGTATATGTATATATATATATACGAACCTTTGAAATATAAGGTTTTAACAAGCATGGAGGGGAAGTGGTTAACACATAAATCACATTATAAAGGTGATTTATAATGAGACCCAAGACTTACAGAGTAACACAGACACTACCCAACAAGGTAAAGGATTAAATAACAAGTTGAATTATTCAGTGACACAGAGGAATGAACTAGGAGGGAATGAAATAAGAGGGAAAAGGAGGCCTTTGGGCATTTCTTCATGAACAGAGAGGCTTTATAATGGAAATTGGCAGAGGGGATTTTATCAAAGGACAAAAGGCACAAGGAGGCTTCAAGGATGATTTGTTTTCAGGGGAAATGCATTCCTTGAAGGCTCAACAACATTTTAGCCCCCTGTTTGCTTGTCAAAAATTTATGGGGGGCTAACAGGGTGGAAAGTGGATGTATGAGAAGGATCATGTTGTTAATGAAATATCTGAGTTATATTGATGTGTTTTTCTTGTACTTACTATTTCTTAATATTTATTTTGAAAAACGGTTTGATCTATAACTGAGTAACACAGTCTTTTGTATGATTATTTACTTTTTTTAATGCAATAATAAGTAATTTCAACATATGTGTTGAACCTCATTGTTAT
This sequence comes from Pinus albicaulis, assembly GCA_034641835.2. Lineage (NCBI taxonomy): Eukaryota > Viridiplantae > Streptophyta > Pinopsida > Pinales > Pinaceae > Pinus > Pinus albicaulis. Next base: position 146,907,472 of record CM076572.1, on the reverse strand, counting down.
TACTGATATATTTGGCCTACAAAGTTCTTTTAAGAAGGAAAAGCCCTAAATTGACAGTCTAGTGTCCCTATGGATGCAGAAACCTGGTTCTAGCATCCCCCTATATTTCCTCGAGTGAGACTTCGGTCTATGAAAGTAGATCATTGCTGAAAGGGATGGTAATAGTGGGTTTTGTTGGACTGCACAGTCACTTTGAAACTGGGTCTAGGGCCCCATCAAGCCAACAAATCAACTTTCCATTTCCTACTACTTTATGTTGTTAGATCATGCTCTATCTATTTCCTGGGAGTTGAAATATTTACTTCAGTTGTTTGTTGTGGTGCCTCCTATACCTGTACAACTTGAGTTGGTGAAACTTGGGGGGAACTGGCTTCAATTCCTGGATGTGTATTTCTCAGTGCATTGTACTAGTTATTCTCCTTTTCATCTTTTCCAGTAGTCATTAATGAATATCCCCAATTAAAACCAATCATGTCATAATGTTGCTTGCACGCTCTTCTTCTATTCATACCCATGAAATTCCTTGACTACAAACTGCAAACGGTCCAACTCTTGTATTTATGCTTCTACCACCTTATGGATCTTCAACTCATAATATCCAATCCTCAAAGGGAAAGTGGGCCAAGGGGATTTATTCCTTCTATGAAGGACTCCTGACAACCCTTTATTCAACTAGTGCGCCACTTCTTGTAGGACCACCTTGTTAGTTACATATTGCAACATGATATGAGGAGAGATATGAAATACAAAGAATATAATGTATGTGTTGTGAAGACAATCCCCTCTATGGATAGAGGCAATCTCTCTGGCCCTAGAGTGGGTATAGAAACTTATGAGACTATCTAATGAAAACTTTCTTAATGAACATTCAAAGCAGGATCAGAAAGGGAAAATGTCCTACCGCTTGCTCATGTTATGCTCAACGCATTGGTGAAGGCCTTAATCCACAATCCTTCAAGCTCAATCCTCACTCCTAATGGAATTCAAATACTTGCAGGTGATCAAGAGATAACAACAAACATGATCCAATAAAAAGCATACATTGATCATCAATTACCTAATATATCAAGGAGCATTAAGATAAGTTGCATGATGTAATATTCCTACTTAGCCCAAGCTAATAGGAATATTCAATTTTGTTTCATTTTCTATTGATTGAATAAATGAATCAAGGAGGACATGTAAAACTCCTGAAAACAATGAATAAATCCATGCCTATGTAAACGGAGACAAATCTGGGCCATATAAAATAAACACTTGCAGGTGTGAATGGGTTTGAAATATGAGACTGGGTCAACCTTGAAAAAATCCACAGCATAGTCTACATTCAATGTACCTCACGGATACATAGCGCAGTTCTATATGGAGGCTCCAAATGTGAAAGGATCTAACTCATTGAAGTGGTTTAGGGTTTGACAGGCCTTTTATCTTATAAAAGGAAGAGGAGAGTAGCATGAGAGGGTTGTTGATGATTATCATTTTCTGAAGATATTGTCTGTTTAGACATCTCTGATTCTCTAGCTATTTAGCTGAGAATAATGTTTTTTAGCATTGGTTGTTCCTGGTCGGGAATCCCACCTCCTTCCTAGAGCAGCTCTTGGAGGAGCCGTATTTATCTTGTCCACTATCTGGCATTTGGCCAAGCTTCATCTTACACCTATAGCATTGGTCCTGTTTAGGATTGGGTTGTCCTTGTGAGCTGCAGCAAGTGGAGGATAGATCTCTTCAAATCTATGCAGCTCTAACACCCCTTTTCACTGGGAAAGTCATCTATCCCTTTGAAAAGAGTGTTCTAGACCTTGGGAGCTTCAAATCCAGATCTTGGCATCAGGAAAAAGGATACTTAGAATCTACAGTGCAGTCCCTTTTGCAGTACTGCGTTATTTTCAATAGCAGAGTTGCAGGGTGGTTTGGCATCAACTTGGAGGAGATATCTCTAGCGATTGGATCCTTCCTTTCACCGTGGTGATCCATGGATTGGCCATCCAATCCATGTTTTTTTCAAATCTGATCTTCTGTACATTATATGCTTCAAAATTTTCTAAATATTACTGTAGATCTATAACTTAGATCTCAGATCTACTCTTGTACTTTCATGATTTGCTGAGATCCCCAAGGGGAATGTATTGATGAGCCTTTCTTTACACAAATCTGAATTAGATCTATATTTTCATGTACAGATCTTCTCTAGATCTAAGTTGTAACATACTGCTGCTTCAACCAATGAAAATAACGCTGTTAAGCTTATTCTGTCATTTCTCATGGTTGTAGCACCTCATTTCTGAGGGTTTCTTCTTGTAAATCCTTTTCCTTTCTGTTGTACATTGTATAAGCTATTGTATAAAGTTATTTTGCTGATGTATAGCTAAAAAATGAATTTCCATACTGATCTCCTGCAAGTATTAGGTTAAACTGCGTTATTTTTCCAGCAATGTTGTTTTGTATTGTTGCAGCCCCCTTCTTTGGGCATTTTCTAACTGCACTAGGCGTGGGGAGACCTATTTAACCCACCTAGGAGGAATTGTTTCTTATCCCCTCTTGGATTTAGGTCTTCGATACTCAGATCTTAGGGATTCAAGGGCTGGTTTCCAATCCTGTAGTATACATTCCTGAAAAATGCATTTTTTAGGTAGCCTTACTAGCAGTCCCGATTTTGGGATATTACAGTGGTATCAAAGCATCTTTCTTGGCTTAGCCTGTGAGTCTCAAGATAGAGATCAAGATGATGAAAAGAATGAACCTTCTCTCATCAGTTTAAAATTCCAGAAAGTACCTCTCCAAGGAGGTTAAGGAGATAGAAGAAGGAGAAGAGGGAGGACCATGCACTTCCTACTCTCACAAAGCAGAAGACAAGAAGCATGGAGAACACTTGGATCATCAGATCCTAAGTGAGTACCTTGTTGAGTACAAGTCTCAACCTAGAGCCTTCAAGGAGACTCTAGCCTTCCCACAGTTCATTCAACTGAAGGAAGGGAGGAGACCCTGCAGCAAGGGAGAGATCAAGGGCAATAGATTTATATTGTCCACTTTTGATGGGACATCTGCAGCCAAATATTAGGCAAGAAGACTCAGTGCATTTTTCCTACTACATCCAGTGGTAGAGAGGGAAGCAATGGAGACAAGGGGTAGAAATATTGAGATGAGAAAAATTTTCTCCTCTCTAGATGACACTTTCTCAATGAGCATGCCACAACTCAAAGAGAGACTTATACTTGCAGCAGATCCAAGACCCCACTGGTTTTGGAAGTCCATGCATGAGGAGGAGGTCTCATAAAGAGATCCCATGAAAGGTGCACTTCAACATTTCATTAAGTGAAAATTTCTTCAACAGTTTGAGGAGGTTCTTCCCTTCTCACAATTATATCTTTATGGATTCAAGGAGGAGCAGATAGATGATAGGGGACATCTTAGGATGGATAACATCTCTCATGCTTGTGTTGGAAATTCCTTGAGCCCTATTAAACACCATGTTGAATAACACACATGGTCTATGATCTGTAAACACACACACACAACAAGAAACTCAACACAATGAAGGATAAACGTGTAGCTCATTTTTTCCATTATACAAAGATGTACATTTATAGTACAATGGTGTGACTCTTGGTTTCATATTCCAAGGTCACTTGGACTCCATTGTGACTTTTCACATTCCACACCTACCCATGTAGGATTAGTTGTTCCAACATCCCCCCTTAATCCGAAGGGGTATGTGTGAGTCCAAGAAAAGAGTTGTAATACAAATCTGCAAAGTATACATGGCAGCACTTGGGCTGAATCAACTCTCTGAAATGTTGGAAAAAAGAGGTGGTTTGAGGATGACCACCAACACTGGAACGCAAAACTTGTTGCAGTTCCCGGAACTCTTCCAAAACTGGCAAGAAGCTGAAAGCTTCTGCTAGAGGAATTGTCCCTCATAAAAAAGGGAGACCTTCGACCTAAAAGAAGGGAGGTCTACTACCCGTGATGGTTTTAGGATTACCAACAACTCTGGAATGCTTTGAAGCATTTCCTGGAACTCAACCAAAGCTGGCAAGAAGCTGAAGGCTTCTGCTAGAGGAAGTGTTCCTCATATATGAAAGGGAGACCTTCGACCTAAAAGAAGGAAGGTCTACTACCTGTGATGGTTTTAGGTTATCCACCAACCAAAGATGATGGTTTAAGGTTGTCCACCAACCGAAGGCATGCTCATGGGCATCCGTGTCTCTGGCTACATCTCTGAATCTGGAATGACAAATTGTGGCTCAGGCTCACTTGAACTGCTGTGTCTCTGGCTACAACTCTGAACATGGAATGAGAGATTGTGGCTCAGGCTCACTTGATCTGACTTCGAAGCTTGTACATGACCACCATTTTCCCCCCTGTCAGGGACAAGGTGAGATGATGGCGAAAACTCAACTGCAATTTTGCTCAATATTCTTGAACAAGTTCTAACATGTGTCGTAAACATCTTCTTGGCTGTTGATGCCCATTGCCAAGAAGCGATCCATCCAAGATGAATCTTAGTTCTTGCATAAGGCTTGTGTCTGAAGCATCTGTGTGAAGAATGAGTGTGCCGACCATAGTGCTTGCATGGATGAAGTTCAAAACAGTGATCTTTCATATGGCCAACTCGATCACAGTGTTGGCATTTCTCAATCTGTTGTTGTTGTTGTGGAAGTGGAGCAGGATCTGGAACAGCTGCAGGTGAAATGTCATACAAGAATTCGGCACTCTGAAATGTGATGGGCTTGGTGTATTCTGGAATATGAAAGGTCACATCCTTGTCATATCCCAGACCAATTCTGTGCTTGTTGTGGACAAGCTCTTCCCAACGTCTGATGATGGACTTGAGAAGTGCATGTTGAACTGCTGCATCTGCATGTACATATGCTCTAGTACAAGGAACTGAATGGGAATTAACAGGATATTTATCTTCTTTCTTCTGATGAGATTCCTTCACAATATTCTGAACAGAAACAGGTTCAGAGTGGTGACTCTTTTGTTGAAGTTCATCTTGTTGGAGCTGAGATTCCAATTGTAAAAACTCAATCTTTTCTTGTGCATCTTGTAAACAAGTTTGAATTTTACAAAGAGAATCATTGCTCATTTTTATCATGTCATCAACATTGGAATGAATGAGGTTATTCAACAACTATAATGCCTCATTGATTTTAGCCATTTCAACAACTTAGGCTCAAAAAGAAAGGGTGTTGGCTTCAACCGATAATGCACCCATTTACAATATGATTCAACTTTATTACAAATGACTTCAAAGACATTTTTTTTTTTTTTTTAAGATGACAGCAGCATACAATTGTATTACTTCAAGACTGAGAAACACATTGTTATTTACACACAACAAACTCAAGGAAATAATTTACGCTGTCCACATAATACATGAATAGTAGAACTGTAAATAAAGAACAAGAACCTAGTATGTTGACTAAAGTATCTCTATCCCAGACTTAGAGAAATGCTCAGAAATTCATTTCCACGCTCAGGGCCAAACTTAGCGTCCATAATGATATGGAACTCGTGCTCCTTTTCACTGCTTACTTCAGCCACCATGCAGAAGCCACACGACCTGGCCAGGAAGAAAGGTAATTCATAATGACTGCAAAATTTAGGAATTAACCTCCTAAAATATAATTCGATTCTTGGAATATCTGATGCATAATATATTTGGCTTCTGGAATAGATTGATGTTGTCAGTAGATGCGTGCTTCAATGATCAGCTAATCTGGGAGAAAATCTGGGAGTGATACCTCTGAGAACCTCTAAGCTAGGTTGGTTACAATTTATATTACAACTTGCAGGATCGTATGGAGGGAGTCCGTGAGGGAGATGGAAGAAGCCGGCTGGTAGGTGTGAAGTGTGGGAGATGAACCATCGAGGAGGCAAGAGGTGAGCTAACAGTGAGGTGGAGTGGAATGTGAGCTGGTGTGAGGCTGTGTGCAAGTGAAGGTGGTCGATGAGTAGGAAACGAAGGGCCGAGGGGAGATGGTGAGGGGCCACACAGTAGTGGCAAGGCCGAGCAATACTGGTGAGGCCGAGCTGCAATCACGTGAGGCATATGACGCCACATGCAATCATGTTCTTGAACTGTGGGATATAAAAATGCGCAAGATCCATTCCACGATAGCTCTCCAAACCGAAAACCAGAAAACAAATATGTTACTGTCTCTCACAAACACATTTCATTCCCTCTTCATGTCTTTGCTTTTGATTTTACGCAGCTTATCCTCCACTACTTCTTCTTAACTTCTATTTCTGTCTAATGCCGAAGACACTGCAAACAAGAACCCAAAAAAGATTTCGGCTTTTACTTTTGCTTTAATTGTATATTCGACAGCAAGCTAAGATGACAAGACCCGCGTAGAAGGCCGATTCAGGGATCGCAATTTGAACTTGAGAGGCTATGTGCAAGTTGTAATCGGCTATGTACAGCTCTGTAATAAGAGACGAGAAGGCTTATTAAGAAACTCAGATTTCGATTTTTCGATTGTGTCGAGCTGTCATATGTGGGAAATTGGCAATGGTGTCTTCAATTTCAAGGTCGGTGACAATATATACAGCAAGCTTCACAACATATTGGAGGAGATTGACTGGAATAAACACACAAAGGTTTCACAGATGAGGGAGAAAACGCCTCTGGAAACTGTGAATAAAGTTTTTTCAGATGTACATCCACCCAAATATTTTATTGGTGCGCACAATGAAGAATAAAACGCTCAATTTCTTTTTCAGAAGAAAAACGCTCAATTTTCTGACAAGCATATAGCGCAGAACTGACATGCAAAACCTGTCAAGCATCTGAATTTAATGTCACAATGAAAATGGTTTTACCGTAGGCAGGTAATCACAGAGGTGTATAGAAATAACGCAGATAAGCTTTATATGCTATGGCGGATTTGACAATACAGACCCGCGGGAGAGGAGTTACAACACAAAAATAATTTAGGAGTTGGAATTTCAGTTATTCAAAATAGGCATAGCATCTAGAAATGGCAGCACTAATTTGAGAGCTCATAAGATCTGACAAAACTCCAGGGCCTAGTCTGGGCTCTAATACCATGTTAAACACCATGTTGAAGAACACACATGGTGTATGAGGAGAATAAACACACACACACAACAAGAAACTCAACACAATGAAGGATAAACGTGTAGCTCATTTTTTCCATTATATAAAGATGTACATTTATAGTACAATGGTGTGACTCTTGGTTTCATATTCCAAGGTCACTTGGACTCCATTGTGACTTTTCGCATTCCACACCTACCCATGTAGGATTAGGTGTTCCAACAAGCCCTACACATCATGATGGGAGGTTTTTTCCTACCACCAATTTGGGTCCTTATGGGATCAAATTGATCCTTGAGAAGATTGCATTTCAATATCCCATGAAATTCAAAGATAGAAATTTGATTTGGGAGGATGGTAGCCCTCATGGTATGAGTACCAAGATTAAGGATGGAAGGATACATCCACAAATGATTGAATGGATGTGGATGGTGAGCAAGAAGCTGGAAAGCTACTTGCAAATCTATGATACTGGGCAACAGAAGGCTTGGCTGCGCTGGTTACATTTGAAAGAGTTTGGCCATCATCCTCTTTCTAAGGGTATCTGGAGGAAATATGTGTGGCAGGATACTTGCATCATTAAGCAGCAAAGAGTATGGACACATTGTGATATGAAATTCTTCATATCTATCACCATGTTTTCACCACATGATTTATATGATGGAGGTACGGGGAAGCAACAAAATCTTTTGTTGCTTTGGATGTTCTTGTGAGAGAAAGAGAAGATTTTCTCTCACACATTGCATGATGTTGCAGGAGGAGGAGATAGCATTATCCCCTTAGCCTTGGATGATCTATAAGTACTTCCACCTTGGGAGGAACTTCTTATGTGTAGCATCATTATGGAAAATTTCTTTGACAAGAAACATGTCAAAGAATGGAGCTATGAGTTGGCAGGAGCTTATTTGCATGGGCCAACAGTGTTGTCACTTGGGAGCTTGGGGTTATTGATGGAATGTCCCCACAATCACTTCACACTTGATGCACTTGATGGAAAAGGATGGGGTGAGAATGATGAAGTAGTGGATGGAAACATTTATTACATTGATATGATCTTCTTAACATGGATTTCCAAGCATGAGAAGAATGGTCTTCATGCAGCAGATGGTTTATTCCTCTTCATGGGAGTGTGTCATACCACTATGGAGGAATCATTCCTATACATATGCATCATCTTGCTCTTAACACATGGTAAGAATATTTTTTTTGCATCCATGGATTATCTAACACAATATTTGGATACTCTTACCATTCATATTCAGTGCATTGCTCCACAAGAGGGCAAGCTTTTCATTGACCTCCATGGTCAACATTGGGCCCAATTGTATGAGGGAGACAACCATCTCTTATATGGCTATAGGCAAGTGTTGTATTACTTCATGTATGTTCATTTTTGGTATGCAGACATCTACTATTTATTAGTAAATGAAATAACATACATAGACCACCATGTATCCAGCAACCACTTGCCTTGTAATTTTCTTAAGCTGCAGTTGGGAAAACTGCGATGTAATTTCATGGGAGACTGTTGGTACCTTATAGCACCATATGAAGCCTTCAGTATGTCCTTTTCCTTGATTCTAATCATGGTTCCAATTGTTGATGTTGATCTTGCTTTTTTAGGAGCATGAAGGGAGAAGAAGCACATTGGCTAGATGTGTTCTCTGGGGAAGAGGATTCCCACATTTTCTGCATTGCATGTCCTAATGGGAACATGAGAGGAGATATGGCCACCACAACCAAACACTTGTTTCTTTATGAGGTGGGCCATGAGTTTGATGTGATGCCATATTGTGATTATTTCCCATCCATCACATATGGAATGGTTTGGGCCAGATTGATTCACAATGTCGAAGAGGAGATCTTTAGAGATCTAGTCTTCATCTTGCCTCTTGAAGGCAACATCATTGCAGGCCAGGATCAGAAAACACTCCACACTTATCGTAAGTGGAGAAGAGGACAGCATGGGGTAGGCACCTATATCTACCATGTTCAGTTTTTCAGCCCACATTCTTTGCAGGAACCTAAGGTGGAGGAAAATTTTCTGGAGTTACCATGTTGGGCAGTCACTCATTTTGTAGGGACGATTTCTTGGGAAAATATGTTTTCTCCATCCATTTCAGTTCTATCCTTGCAGTTGCTTGAGGACAAGCAACATTTGGGAGGGGAGGACTGTAATATTCCTACTTAGCCCAAGCTAAGAGGAATATTCAATTTTGTTTCATTTTCTGTTGATTGAATAAATGAATCAAGGAGGACATGTAAAACTCCTGAAAACAATGAATAAATCCACGCCTATGTGAACAGAGACAAATATGGGCCACATCAAATAAACACTTGCAGGTGTGAATGGATTTGAAATATGAGACTGGGTCAACCTTGACCAAATCCACAGCACAGTCTAGATTTAATGTACCTCATGGATACACAGCGCAGTTCTAGATGGAGGCTCCAAATGTGAAAGAAGTTAACTCATTGAAGTGGTTTAGGGTTTGACAAGGCTTTTATCTTATAAAAGGAAGAGGAGAGTAGCATGAGAGGGTTGTTGATGATTATCATTTTCTGAAGATATTTTCTGTTTAGAAATCTTTGATTCTCTGGCTGTTTAGCTGAGAATAATGCTTTTTATCATTGGGTGTTCCTGGTCGGGAATCCCACCTCCTTCCTAGAGTAGCTCTTGTTTGTCTTGTACACTATCTGGCATTTGGCCAAGCTTCATCTTACACTTACAGCGCTGGTCCTGTTTAGGATTGGGTTGTCCTTGTGAGCTGCAGCAAGTGGAGGATAGATCTCTTCAAATCTATGTAGCTCTAACACCCTTTTTCACTGGGAAAGTCATCTATCCCTTTGACAAGAGTGTTCTAGACCTTGTGAGCTTTAGATCCAGATCTTGGCATCAGGCCAAAGGATACTCAGAGTCTACAGCATAGTCCCTTTTGCAGTACTACGTTATTTGTAGCAGCAGAGTTGCAGGGTGTTTTGGCATCAACTTGGAGGAGATATCTCTAGTGATTGGATCCTTCCTTTCACTGTGGTGATCCATGGATTGCCCATCCAATCCATGTTTGTTTCAGATCTGATATGCTATACATTATATGCTTCAGAATTTTCTAAATATTACTACAGATATGTAACTTAGATCTCAGATCTACTATTGTACTTTCATGATTTGCTGAGATCCCCAAGGGGAATGTATTGATGAGCCTTTCTTGTACACAGATTTGAATTAGATCTATATTTTCATGTACAGATCTACTCTAGATCTGAGTTGTAACATACTGCTGCTTCAGCCAATGAAAATAACACTGTCAAGCTTATTCTGTCATTTCTCATGGTTGTAGCACCTCACTTCTGAGGGTTTCTTCTTGTAAATCCTTCTCCTTTCTATTGTACATTGTATAAAGCTATTGTATAAAGTTATTTTTCTGATGTATAGCTGAAACATGAATTTCCATACTAATCTCCTACAAGTATTGGGCTAAACTGCGTTATTTTTCCAACAGTGTTGTTTTGTATCGCTGCAACCCCCGTCTTTAGGCATTTTCTAGCTGCACTAGGTGTGGGGAGACCTGTTTAACCCACCTAGGAGGAATTGTTTCTGATCCCCTCTTGGATTTAGGTCTTAGATACTCATATATAAGGGATTCAAGGGCTGGTTTCCAATCCTGTAACATACATTCCTGAAAAATGTGTTTTTTACGCATGCCTTGCTAGCAGTCCTGATTTTTGGATATTACATATGAATATTCAAACAAATATAGAAAGTGAAACACCAGATGTATTATTGATAATATAAAAGAGGAATCTTACAATCATGACCTTGATGTTAGAGGCCTCCCTTTGGTGTAATCCAAGTCCAAACCAAGGCTCTTAAGCAATCCTTCTACCAAATAACATATTATAAATTAACACAATTTAGGGATGTAAAGGATGAATGATCAAACCATCCCAACAATGACCGACCAGTAGTGGAGGGATGGGGATCAAATTATAGCAAGGGAGAGGGAATTAGGAGCCCATGAAATAAGGAGGAAGGCCCACTTCTCAAGGCATAACCCCTTATTGATAAGATCAAGAGCTCCAAATGAGAGAGCTTGACCCCATCTCCACCAACCAAGATCCAACTCACCGTCCTGGAAACTTCTAGAGGTCGAAGCTTCTCCTCCATTTGAGGAAACACTGCCAGAAGGGTTCAATGTGGTTTTTTCAGTTAGAATAGCACTAATAGTGCCATGCTAAAATGGGCAGCCTTCTATCATCACAGGAAGATAACTGGAGAAAAGAGTTGACCTAGAAATTTAGGGTTTCAGCTAAGCTTCTTCGGGAATTCTTCAACGCAAATTTATTTTACTCTTTAAAGGATATCTTTATGTATTTTTCCAAGGTGGATATACCTCACAGTATTCATCATAGGTAAGTTCAGGATCGGGGATGGGAAGTGAGCAGGGTGACAAATTACTATGTAACAGATGCCCCCTTAAAGCGTGAAGGCAGAACATGGATTGATGGGTAAAATGCTTTATGAACCAAGGCAAGGACTTGAAAAACCACCAGGAAACCTACCAAATCAAACAAAATAAAATATATGATATCTTTGATATGAATATGCATAATAATATATCTCTGAAGAGGGATAAAATAACACATGAACCCGCGGCATGGTCACAGCCATCCGTCTAAAGAAGATCATGGAAATGGATCCATGGTATGGTCGCAGCCATCCAGATAGAAAGGATCATATGCAAAATCTGTTGAGAATGCAACAAGATGATGGAGCTTAGTGAAAAGAAGTCGCCTTCACTAAGTGGGCCCGCAGGCTATTTTTGGCGCAAAGTCTATTTTTAGACTATGCCTATTTTTAGACATATGGATCATGGTCTATGAGTTGCGGGATGCTATTTATGGATGGTTGGTCAAGTTGGTAAAAATAGATGGACCTCTATTTTTAGACATACTGGGCGGAGTCTATTTTTAGACTGCCAGTCTAAAAATAGATCAGTCGAATATTATTAGCTCTTAATAATATTTGGACTATAAACATTATCTTATCCTCTTGCAGCACTTCAGTTAGAGCTATAGATGTGGCACATGCAGTTGACGGAAGGAATTATGCTATTCCTAGGGTTTAGTTGAGCTATTGCATGGTTGACTTCAGTTTGAACTCATGTGGCAAAGTTTGGTGGAGTTGATGAGACAATTGATGGAGTTGTGTTCGGTTTAACTTAGTTGAACTAGTTGTATTTAGTCTAACTGATAAATACACTAGTGATGAGTGGTGTGAATTAATTATTAATTAATTCACTAATTATTAACTCATAAATCAATTAAAGAATACATCAGTTAACTGCAGTGCATGGACAGTTCAGTGGAGACCAGTGTTAGAGGTGGGTGAAAGGGTGAGTCTACTATCAGTTGTGACTATAGCTATGCATGAGATTTGCACACACATTGATTGAGATTGCCAATGAGGATTGCATATTACAAGCCAGTGGGATTTGAACTTGGATCTCATCATTATTCATCTTGGATTGCGCAGTAGAGGCAGGCTAACAGGTGGAGGAGATTTGAACTTGTGACTTGTTCATATTTGAGCTGGTTAGTGTGTAACAATTGGAGATAGTGCTGAGAGCTTGTGAGGAGTTTGTACTATGATTGTTACATGTTCTATATCATTATAATATACAGATAGTTGGGGGTTTTCAGCTATAAGCTTTCCCCATTACATACTGTGTTGATATGTGTGATTGATTAATGTTCAATGTGTGCATGCGATTGTTTTTAATTCCGCAAATTGATGATCAATGGTAGAAGAGGTTATGTATTATGCATGAAGCTCAAATAGTGTGTAATCAGGATAATATCAGTGAATAACTCATCTATTATTCAAATTTCTACATGGTATCAGAGCAAAGTTGATCATCGGATCTGTTACAGTGATTACATTTTATTTCTTTAGGCAGAGTCTGTAAGAGGGCCAGGTAGCCTTTGGATCCATCCTTTTGTTGAAAGGTGAAATATCCAGTAAATTCCCCTACATTCTATCTATGTACTAGAAATACTTTTTTCTCACAAATTCAGATCAGAAGCAGTTGAGTTTTGAGCTGGTGGAATTCGAATTTGCAGCAGTGTTTTCTTGGTGTCGAAGTTGAGATGTCTTTCAACGGATTGCGATTGGAGTATGCCCTTGAGGGCAGCTCGAATTATATTGCATGGAAGGACAGGATGGAGGCGGTGCTCGATGACAATGGGTTGAAGGAGTTCATAGATGCTGAAGTTCCAAAGCCTAGCAATGCAGCCTTGGTTGAGGCTTGGCAAAAGAAGACAGAAAAGTGTCGAAGGATTCTGTTGGAGGGCGTGAAGGATCACATAGTGTCCAGCCTGCATGGTAAATCTTCTCCATACTTGATGTGGAAAGCGTTGACAGATTTATTCCAAAGCAAGATCAACCAGAGGAAGTTGGCGCTCAAGGATAAACTCAGAAACATTAAGATGGAGAAAGGCGACAGTATGCCCAAGTACCTCACGAAGTTCACCCAATGCAAGGATGAGCTGGGAAGTGTGGGGGTGACTGTAGATGATGAGGACTTGGTGAGCTTGGCTCTCCTTGGTCTTCCAAAGAGTTGGCATTCCTATTAGGACTCTGTCAATGGTAGGGAGAAATTGCTAGGATGGGAGCGACTTTGGTCGGATCTTGTGCAAGAGGAGATAAGGCGGAGTACCAAGGATGGATCTTCATCAAAGGCATCTGATGAAGAAAATTGCGCTTTGGCTGCCAAAGCAAAGAAGGGGAAGAGCAAGAAAGCTTCTCATTCTGGTGCGAAAGGCAAGAAGCAAGACATGTCCAAGGTGAAGTGCTTTCACTGTCACCAGCACGGACATTATGCCACAAATTGTCTGCAGAAGAAGAAAAATAAGCATGCTGCTGGATCTGCAGTGGGAGAGGCCTTAGCCTCGCAGTTTGAGCTGGATTTTTCATTGATCGCATGCTTGGTATCAAGTTTTATGGGTTCAGTTTGGTTCTTGGATAGTGGTGCATATTTTCACATGACAAGAGATCGAGATTTGTTTTCTGATCTAGATGAGAAAAATCTTGGAGTGCACATCGAGATGGGCGATGATGGTAGATACAGTGCGACTGGTATCGGTACCATTTCCTTTGAAAGGGAGTCTGGTAAACCCTTCGTATTGAAGGAAGTGATGCATGTTCTAGGATTGAAGAAGAATCTTGTCTCTGTGGCGATGTTAGAAGACAAGGGATATGATGTTGTCTTCAGCGAGGGAAAGGCTTTCCTGCGCAGTAAGACAACTGGTCAGACTCGGAGGATAGGGGTTCGAGTTCAGAACCTTTATCGATTGTAGGTAGATGGGTGCGCAAAAATGGCAGGCAAGGAAGAAGGAGTGGTGAGCCAGGATGATGGCAAGTTGTGGCAACGGAGATTGGGCCACCTTCACCATGGAGCTTTGAAGATACTGCAGCAGATTTCTACTGGGCTTCCTAAAGGTACTCTTGCGCAGTTAGATCAGTGCAAGGGGTGTACCTTGGGAAAATTTGTGAAAGCCACCTTTCACGAGAAGGATAGTCGCGCCACGACGATCCTTGAGAGAATTCACACAGACGTGTGTGGACCTTTCTCAGTAGCTTCGACAACAAAGAACAAGTACTATGTGATCTTTGTTGATGATTATTCTCGGAATTGCTGGATCTTCTTCATGCAGAAGAAGAGTGAGACATACTCAAAGTTCTGTGAGTAGGCGCTGGTTGAGAAAGAATCAGGGAAGCAGGTGAAGGCTCTTAGGAGCGACAATGGTGGTGAATTCATCTCTGGCGAATTCAAGGACTTTTGCAGTGCAGAAGGAATTCGAAGAGAGCTCATAGCACCTCATAACCCATGACGAGCAGGTTGCGGGCGAGCTGGAAGAACGATCATAGGTCTTTGCACGGGTGATGATAGATGATCGGGGCCTACATTCAACTTTGGCGAAGCATACAATACGCGGTATATGTACGAACCGTTGTCCTCACAAGATACTTGCTTGTAAGTACACAGGGCTGCAGTAGGTGCTTTGATATTTCCCATTTGAGGATTTTTGGTTCACCTGTTTACATTCATGTGACAAAGGATGCCAGGAAGAAGCTGGAGCCGACCGCAGAGGTTGTGATATTTGTGGGGTACACTGATACGCCCCGAAACTATCATGTATATTTGCTAGACAGTCGCAAGACTGTTGTGCCATGGGATATCAAATTTCAGGAGGAGAAAGCCATGAAGTGTTCGCTTGAGAGGGAGCCACACTTGCATGCAGAGGAGGAGCTATTAGTTCCTAAGGATGAGCTTTAGGATGTGGATCAGCCACAAGAGGAAGTTCATGGAGTGGAAGAGACCACTCATGCAACGCCAACCATCAAAGGGCGGAAGCACACTACAGAAGTTGAGCGACTGGCTCAAGATGCAGAGAAGGTTGTAGGACCACCTACAGCACAGCGTAGACAGAGACAATCACCGAACCGTTACACTGGATACATGGCTCTTGTGAGAAAGTGTATCGTGATAGAGCCATCCTCTTTCGAGGAAGCTGTGGAGGACCCCGCATGGGTAGATGCCATGGTGGAAGAGTATGATTCGATTGTCAGAAACAGTGCATGGGAGATTGTCTCGAGGCCGGAGGGGAAATCAGTGGTGGGTTCAAGATGGATCTACAAAGTGAAGCAGGCAGCTGACGGGAGTGTGGAGAAGTACAAGGCAAGTTTTGTTGCCTGAGGATTTTCACAGATAGAGGGGATCGATTATGAGGAGACCTTTGCACCTGTCGCAAGGTATTCTTCCATACGGACGATTATTGCACTCTCAGCACAGATGGGGTGGCACATTCATCAGA
The DNA here is from genome assembly GCA_034641835.2 of Pinus albicaulis. Classification (NCBI taxonomy): domain Eukaryota; kingdom Viridiplantae; phylum Streptophyta; class Pinopsida; order Pinales; family Pinaceae; genus Pinus; species Pinus albicaulis. The sequence goes on along the minus strand of CM076572.1, from coordinate 146,891,529 downwards.
TGGATGTGAAGACTGCATTCCTCAATGAAGTCATTGAGGAGGAGGTGCACATAGAGCAGCCCGAAGGTTTCGATATCTTCAGCAGCGAGTCGCATGTGTGTAGGCTCAAGAGAGCACTAAATGGGTTGAAACAAGCACCTCGTGCTTGGTACACACGGATAGACAGTTATTTCACCGGACTTGGATTCTCCAAGAGTGAGGCGGATCCTAACCTATACCAGATTGTGGTGGAGGGTAAATTGCTGATCATTGTAATTTATGTAGATGATTTGATTCTGACAGGTGATGAGTTGTTGATACTTTCATGCAAGGAGGATCTTGCTAGAGAGTTTGAGATGAAGGACTTGGGCCTCCTTCATTATTTCCTGGGATTGGAAATTTGGCAGCGCAGTGATGGACAATTTGTTTCTCAGGGTAAGTATGCCCGGGAGATACTGGAGAAGTTCAACATGCATAGCTGCAAGCCTATTGATACTCCTCTTCCTGGAGGTTGGAGGAAGGAGGATGCTACTTCAGCGGAGGTAGTGGATGCCACTGTTTATCGACAGTTGGTGGGGTCGCTTATGTATCTGGTCAATACACGACCCGATATATGCTATGTTGTTAACCAGCTGTCACAAGCTATGGTTAAGCCAACCAAGCTCTTCTGGAAGGCAGGAAAGCATGTATTGCGTTATCTTAGAGGCACATCGAGATATGGATTGTGGTACAGACAGGAGGATGAGGTGAAGCTATGTGGCTTCACGGATGCAGATTGGGTAGGAAGCCCAACGGACAGAAAGAGCACATCTGGAGGGATCTTCAGTATCGGGTCGACAGCAGTTTCTTGGTACAGCAGGAAGCAAAGATCCGTGGCACTCAGTTCAGCAGAGGCTGAGTATATGGCAGCAAGCTTGGCTGCATGCGAGGCCATATGGATGAGGAAGATCCTGGTCGGGTTTTTCGGGTCACACTTGGAGCCTACTGTGATTTATTGTGATAACCAGAGTTGCATTAAACTCTCGGCTAATCCAGTATTTCATGATAGATCCAAACACATCGACATCAGGTACCATCATATCAGAGATTGTGTTCAGCGGAGAATCATGTTACTTTCATATGTTCCCACGGAGGATCGGGATGCTGACATCTTGACGAAGGCGCTCACCAGGAGCAAGTTCGAATTCCACAGAGGCAGGATAGGGGTTGCAGATAATCCATATCTTGTTGAGAGGGGGTGTTGAAAATGCAACAAGATGATGGAGCTTAGTGAAATGAAGTCGCCTTCACTAAGTGGGCCCGCAGGCTATTTTTGGCGCAAAGTCTATTTTTAGACTATGTCTATTTTTAGACATATGGATCATGGTCTATGAGTTTCAGGATGCTATTTGTGGATGGTTGGTCAAGTCAGGAAAAATAGATGGACCTCTATTTTTATACATACTAGGCGAAGTCTATTTTTAGACTGCCATTCTAAAAATAGAACAGTCGAATATTATTAGCTCTTAATAATATTTGGACTATAAACATTATCTTATCCTCTTGCAGCACTTCAGTTCGAGCTACGGATGTGGCACATGCAGCTGACATAAGGAATTACGCTATTCCTAGGGTTTAGTTGAGCTATTGCATGGTTGAATTCAGTTAGAACTCATGTGGCAGAGTTTGGTGGAGTTGATGAGACAGTTGATGGAGTTGTGTTCGGTTTAACTTAGTTGAACTAGTTTTATTTAGTCTAACTGATAAATACACTAGTGATGAGTGGTGTGAATTAATTATTAATTAATTCACTAATTATTAACTCATAAATCAACTAAAGAATACATCAGTTAACTGCAATGCATGGACAGTTCAGTGGAGACCAGTGTTAGAGGTGGGTGAAAGGGTGAGTCTACTATCGGTTGTGACTATAGCTGTGCATGAGATTTGCACACACATTGATTGAGATTGCCAATGAGGATTGCGCAGTACAAGCCAGTGGGATTCGAACTTGGATCTCATCATTATTCATCTTGGATTGCGCAGTAGAGGCAGGCTAACAGGTGGAGGAGATTTGAACTTGTGACTTGTTCATATCTGAGCTAGTTAGTGTGTAACAATTGGAGATAGTGCTGAGAGCTTGTGAGGAGTTTTTACTATGATTGTTACATGTTCTCTATCATTATAATATACAGATAGTTGGGGGTTTTCAGCTGTAAGTTTTCCCCATTACATACTGTGTTGATATGTTTGATTAATTAATGTTCAATGTGCGCATGCGATTGTTTTTAATTCTGCAAATTGATGATCAATGGTAGAAGAGGTTATGTATTATGCATGAAGCTCAAATAGTGTGTAATCAGGATAATCTAGGTGAATAAATCATCTATTATTCAAATTTCTACAAAATCATGAATACTCAATAACTCCACGTAGCCTGGATAATAATAGATGTGATCCAGGGTCTTCGTCGCAATCTCGATCTACCCAATGTATGAATCTAACCATGTGAATATATGTGTTGATGTCGAACATGGTAGAAACCACATGATTACCGGTCAATGATGAAAATTGTTAACAAGCACGAGAGAAACAACCAATAATGACAATGGCCCTCAAGGTACAACAACAAAATCTACAAATATGAATAAATGCATTGAGGTTGAATACTTACATAATCATCCTATCGAAGGCCAATGAGGTGAGCCTATCATCGGACACAAAGAAATTTCCATTGAAGCATGCTAACTCCAAGGTGCTGAAAATGAGTTTCCAAATAATCTTCCTGGATAATGTGCTGAAGTTGACAGGAAGTGATCTGTTGAAGGATGGCCATGATGATTCCCACATCACCGACACGAAACAAAGGATTTCTCGAGATAATAGGAGTGATTCAATTCTATTGCAGAGAGGATCAGATAAGCAAAGGATGTTTTACTTTTACAGAAAGGACTTCTCTTAAACATATTGGCAACACGACTCTGGAGTGTGGGAGGAATTTGAATCAAATGGGATACGAGGTAATGATGACATAAATGGTGATCGAATGAGAGGCAAATGGAATTCCCAAACCCAGGATGGAAAGTGATGAATGAAGGATATCCCCAACCTGAAATGAAATGCAAATGAGTGTCATGTTCAAGAGCGACAAGATGCCTAAAACACATAATACATTCCACGTTCAATTTACCCCCATTATTTCTAACAAGTACCTCTTTATGTTTTATAGCCAGAATGAAGAGGATAGCATATGTTGAGCGTATAAGTTCATTCTTCGAATGAATCCATTATATTAATTTTAACGTGCCCTAGGAAGGAAGAACTTGGTCTCGTCATGGTGACAAGTGTTTCATTGTTTAATTTTTAACGAGTCCGATGGAAGGGTAACTCAATGCCTTTTTCATTTTTAGGGAGTTTTAAAAAGGAACAGAAAAGAAAACTCCATAATTTCCCTTTTCTTAAATCGTTCCTCAAATACGAAGAGGTAGAAAACAATATCCGAGAGAACCTCTTGACCATGTTCTATCAAGGTATTCATTTTTCGTAAATAGTTAATCTCAGCCCAAAAAAGGGGTGAACATCTATTGAGACCACGTCAATTCATTTATTTTAATGAGTTATAAATGACAAGTACTCGACAATATTTTCATATTTTGTGACTCTAGAAAGAGTTGAAAGAGGAATCCTCCTGGAGGAATGAGTGGTATAAAGGGTAGCAACTAGTTCCAGTAATGGTGAAACTAATCAAAACACACAAATGTCAAGAGGTTGGATAAAAATACCACTCATCAAAACGGTTCCCAAGAAAGTTTAAAACAACCAAGTGAAAGTGTATGATCGGAAGAAAAAAAATGGTGTAGCTCAACCATGACAAACTGGGATAGTAATACATATTCTCCTTGATCAAATCAAGGGTCCTCTGTGCAGTGATAATTTGCTGCACCAAATCAGAAAGGTGCTCTAATCTTTGGTTATGCACTTTCCTTGATGGCATGGTCTCACAAATATCAATATGAGGTACTTAAATAATATGAGACGAAAATATGTGCAAACCTTAGATAGGCTGAATCTCTAGAACATCTTGCACATCTACAAGAGTTCCTCCAACCTATGCAATGCTCTCTCCAAATGCTGATAATGATGGTGGCTACATCTCTTCAACTGTACCAGCGTTGTTATTTTCCTCCTCCTCATGCATCTCATGAATCAGGCATGGGGCTCCAAATGTTAAGAACTCAAGGCCATCTTACAAAGATTCAAGTGATCATCTTCTAATGTAAGTACATCTGCAGCTAGTGGTGGTGGTAGAGGCTCCTCCTCCTGAGTGGTGATGACATCTTCCTTGGGCTCTTCATGTACTATCACCTCAATGATGGGAGATTTCACTATGTGAGATGTCTCTGGTTTCTTTCTACAAAATTTCTTCTTCATTCTTTGAATGAAATCTGCATGCGGCAAATACTTTCATATGTGACAAATGACTGAACCACAAATCTCTTGCTTCACCCTCTAGGTATAGTGATTCAATCTCCACAACCTCTCTTTTTTCTATAGGGTATTGTAGCAAGAAGGTAGCCAATTATTTCCTCCAAGCCCTCAATGTGCTTGTGGAAGATCCATCAAATGTAGGCAAGAATAATCTATGCCTCTTTCTTCTATTGTTGTGTTATGTCCCTATATTAATAGTGTAGTCCCTTATTATGTTAGTTTAGCCCCCCTTATTTTTATTGTTGTGCCCCTGTAACCCCAATATTTTAATTATTGTGCCCTTAAATTATTATTGTTAGGTTGGCTAGGATTACATTGTGGCCCCATGGACTCCTATATATAGAAGGAGGTTTTGGTCATTTGTATCATCCAAGAATTTTTCAGTCATGTAATGTGTTGGAGGTTGCCCCCACGAAGTGGCTTATTTATAAGGCGTTGATATCTCTTTTCTTCTCTTTTGGAGTTGGTTTCACAACATTTGTTATCAGAGCTTTGGATTCTAGGGTTTCGCTGCTCTAAACAGGTCATCGTGGAATTTTCGCTATAAATTTTTTTCTACGAAGGTTCAGAATCTGAAATTTTTAGGGTGCAAAGCCAAAATCCTGAGGAAACTCATCAAAAAAAATTAGAGCTTTGCTTGCAACATTTTCAGAGATATAATCTATGGAAGGTAGTGCTTTTTCAGCCTCCCGAATTTCATCTCAAAGAGGTGATCGTGGGAAAAGCTTCATAACTCTCTCTCTGAGCATCAGATTGGAGTGTCATAAAAAGTGGCCGCAATTTCACGAACTTTTGTTTATTTTCTATCAATTTCAGAGCCAAAGGACGCAACAGTGACATGTGGCACATTGTACAATGTCGCCCTACTGAACCATTCCATAATTAGGTCATTGTGGGATAATTCGCATAACTTTGTCTTAAAGAATCCAAATTAGGTCAGAACTGTGGCATTGGAAAGAAGATTTAGAGGGCTACTATAGGACCAAATTTCAGATATTGAATATTTGAAATCAGAGAGATAACCCAGTTTCAATATTGAGCTCCTCAAAAGTAAGAAAAAGGTGTGTTTGTTTTCAAATTTCATAAGTCTTGTTTGAAAAAGCAATTTGAAGTGATTCCAAGTGCATATTGAAGAATTTTTATCAGTATTGGGTTCTGTAATGGCTCCCAAAAATAATTCCATATTCATTAAGCCCTCAGAAAGTTATACTATGATGCATGAAGAGGAAGAATTGCAGTATGAGATATCAAAATTATAGTACCAAGTGCAACAAATTTCAATCTTAAAAAGAGAAATCAAAGAAGACATAGATGGTTTACAAGAAAAAATGAAGGCTAAGTTGGAAGCTTTGAAGGATAAAATGAAAGATAATATGGATAATGAAGTAGTGAAAGATCACATCAGGCAACAACAACTAGTTCTCCAAATTTCAAAGGATGACCTAACCTTGGTGTTTAATCAAATGAAGCAACAGGAAGATCAACATCACAGCCAAAGAAATTCTAAAGCAGTCACAAAAACAAGAACTCGACAAGTAAAAAATTGATCAATTTCAGAGTATCTCAGCAAGTGGAAGAATGTTCCCATTGAGGATTCTACATGGGAGGATGAGAATTTTATACAGAAGCATCAAGAAATAATCAAGCGTTGAGGACAACACTTGTTTGAAGGAGAGGGGCATGTTAGGTCCCTATATTAATAGTGTAGTCCCTTATTATGTTAGTTTAGCCCCCCTTATTGTTATTTTTGTGCCCTTGTAACCCCAATATTGTAATTATTGTGCCCTTAAATTATTATTGTTAGGTCGGCTAGGATTACATTGTGGCCCCATGGACTCCTATATATAGAAGGAGGTTTTGGTCATTTGTATCATCCAATAATTGTTCATTCATGTAATTTATTAGAGGTTTCCCCCTCGAAGTGGCTTATTTCTAAGGTGTTGATATCTCTTTTCTTCTCTTTTGGAGCTGGTTTCACAGCATGCTGCTTTGGGATCTTCTTTCTTCTTTGAGTTGCAGGAAATATTAGAGAGAGAGAGAGATTATCCTTAAAATCTCTAGGATGTGCTTTGTATTCAGATAGATATTTAATTAGGGTCTCATGCCCTAGGTCTCCTTCATATTCACTTCAATCCTCTCTCTTATCAAAGAAAGTGGATTTAGTCGAATAATGTGAAGCTCTTTACCTCTCTGGTTACTTCTCATGCTGATAGGAAGTGTTGGTACCTTCCTCATCAAATATTCTTGGATCCATTTTTTTCCTTTCTCTCTTCATTTGATTGACCTCCTTAGAGATATATTGCAAAGATCTAACGAGAAGAGTGGAAAAACTACAATCCTCCTTCATGATAGATCTCTATTATCTGCTTCTTATTTTGATGCAAAAGATGAAGTGCCCACAAGTTGAGCCAAAGATCATGCTATGATACCACTGTAATATCCCAAAATGGAGAATGCAGTAATAAAAAAACACAATATAATAACTACAACAAAGTAAACAATAAATATAAATATAGCAACAGAGTGTACATAATAGTTGAGCCATTTTATTAACAAGGAGGTGGATAAACCAATAAAACAATGCTCAAAATATGAGACACTCAAGCAAAACATATGGCCTAGAATGACCCTGAGATGACACCACAAGAGCGACTGCGTAACTGTTGGACTGCTAGAAGGCAAACTATGATGTCCCTGCTATAACTGTTGGGACTAAAACTATCGGAAAACTATAAAGTTAGATATAGACAGTTTGGGAGCTCCAATGACGCTAAAAATAGAGATCTGGGTTGTATGATGGATACCCAAGATAACACAAAAATGATTTTCCATATCTATCAATCTAGGAAAATCACCCTCTTAGGGCTTCACTATATAACTGTTGGGTATGCAGATTTGTTGCATAATCTGATCAAATATGGTTGCAATATGATGTACAATCAGATCTATGCAAGAAGGGTTGATCCCTTAACTAGATTCTTAAGCTAAAAGATCAAGATCTAGCTACTCTTTCCTCCTCCACTGAATATGGTTGCTGATTTCTCAACAGCTTCAAAAAATTGTGCTGTCAAGGAGGGAGAGGCTCAAGCTTGCTACTAGATATGTCAAATCAACTCCAGAATGATGGAAACAGTGAGTACAAGGTGAGGAGATGATCTCTCATAGGATTTGCAGCTGAAATACTGGAAACTTCCTTCCTCCAATAGATATACAGGACTTAACTATGCAATCCTTGAGGGGACTACTACTACATGGAGTTAAAATACAATGGCATGAATTTCAGATATAGATTTGTTGCTCCTGAAAGGCTGAACATGAATCACAAGGTGAAAGGATGAATCCTCCACTGATTTCCTAGTTGGAATGCTAGAAATAGCCCCCACCTCTCAAACCTTGATGCAGGAATATGTTATTCTTGAGCATAAGAGAGTGGTATGAAGATGGCACCAATGTCTGATGATGAATAGAGCTAAATAGAAACCTTCCCAAATTAGGCACTCGAAGTCCCCCATTGGTAAGGGTGGGATTTCCACTCGGAAACTCCTTGTGATAAACATGTTGGAAATACTGAGAGGGGGGATGAATCAGTATTCCTTTCAATTAGAACATTAGTTAATCTTCAATTATTATCAGTGTTTGTACAATGATAGCAGTAAAAAAAAGGAACACAAATGCACAAATTTTTTAAGGTGGAAACCCTCTTAGGGACAAAAACCACCTGAATGCTTTTCTAATAATTCTTTAATATTCAACTCCAATTGAAAATAAAGCTCCAACTTCCTAGAATCTAGAAAATCATTCTTCTCCAGCTCCCACTGGATGGATGATCCAACGCCCGAGATTCTTCAGTAGTCAACTAAACAGAATACCCAACACCCAATGAGCTACAACTCACCCTAGCGCTGCCCTACCATCCTAAATTTTTCACAGGCTTGAACCTGTTGGTGACTTGATGCACCAGCCTAGCACCACCCTACCACCCTATAGAAGAATAAAACAAGAATGGACCCCTGTACAAGGGGAAATGGTCCACTATACAATGATATAAAATGATGTAGAAGAAGAAAAAACACTATACCATAACCCCAAATATGACACAACCACCTAATGATGATCCTAGACCTCCCAACACCACCTCTTCAACTCTTGGCAAATAGATAGTTGTACAATTTTTACAATGATGCATTTACAATGATTTAGTACAATGATACCTTTACAATGACTGTATGTAGTGCTGCCCACTTGAAGACTTCATGTGCTGAACTTCTTGTTATTGTTATCCAGCTTGATTGATGCTCTTGTCATGCTACCCTCTACTGCACCTTGTTTTTCTTTGCTACCCTAGAAAGTCTGGTCCTTTGCAACCCTTGACAACACATGATCTAGCTTTTTCTTGCCTTCTAGGATATCGATATTGAATCTAGTGTATCTCTATTATTTCAGCTCTAAAATATCTGATTTTCAGTTCTATAGTAGTACTATGAGTCTTATTTCCAATGCCATAGGTTTGATCTAATTTGGAATCTTAGAGATAAATTTATGCCTAATTTTTCACAATGACCTAATTATAGATTTTTCAGTAGAGTGGAATTGTACGGCATGCCACATGTAACTGTTTCTTCATTCAGCTCTAAATATATCAAAAACTACAATCCGTGCACTATCTTCCACTTTTTACAAAATTCCAATCCGATACTCAGAGAGAGAGTTATGATGATTTTACCAATGTCACTTCTTTGAGATGAAGTTCAGGAGCCTGCAAAAACACTGACTTCCACAGATCATATCTCAGAAAATATTGTGTACCCAGATCTAAAATTTTTACAGGAGCTTCCTCGGGATTTCAGTTTCTCCTCATATAAATTTCACCTTCTATACCTTCGTATAAATAAATTTAGAGTGCAAATTCCATGATGACATGTTTTAGGTAGTGAAATCCCTACATAAGGAGGATATGAGGATCACAATTTATATAAATTCTTATGTTGAGAGGGTGTTACACAACATTTTTTCACTGTCCTTGCAAACCCCATCCCACACATTGGAAGCTCATTTTTGTGATCAAAATAAATTTGCATGCCTTGCAAATACCATCATTGCATCCCTTGCCATGAGGACAACATTCCATTTGTTGACCATTTCTTGAACAGACCACTAAAATCACATGTTTTTGCATTGGCGTTGGTAGCCCGTTATGCCCTCGCGCCAATGAGGCAAATTAACACTAGCCCTCATGCCAGCTAGTGCTCTGTCTCAATTAGCCACTCGCGGCAATCTGTTTATGGAAAGTTTTTTAGAAATAGAAGCGAAGTTTTGATCACAACAACCTTGTGGATGAGTCATAGGGAGTGGTTCGAATGAATAACCATGGCCTTCCTCCTTTGGCCTCTTGTTTCCACCTTTTTGGGAAACCTCCCAAAGTATAAGGCCTCCCTACCACCATAGTAGGGATCCCAACCTCCTCCTTTCCCTTTATAAATATAGCCATCCTCCATTGATGAAGTTAGCTAAACTAAAGATATTGTAGCAGAAACACTGGAGAGATTTCTATTCAAGATAGAACGGAAGAGTCCCTCATTGAGAGTGCTTAGGCTTGTGCCTTTACCCTGTCTAAATTCCCCGACAATCATTGAGACACGCTTCATCTGAACCCCATTGAAGGAGGTTGTGACGTCAAGGCTTGGTTGTAACTCTTTCTTCTATTAATAAATATGTATAACTATTGTCTGGTTCCCATGTCGTGTTGATGTATTTTATTGATGCAACATGCTTAGCCATCCTTGACTGGTTATTAATTATGAATGAGATTGCTGCATCGCCCGCTGCTCTTGTTTTTTGATCTTGTGCAAATATCCAAGTATCGTTACGAAAGGATCGTGACTTGCTGAGATAGGAATCGAGAGGCCACCACTACAACAGCCACAATGACAGAAATGGACTCTAAGTAGGTCGATCCACCTCATCTATTTCATTTAGTAATTAGGAACCTACACTCTAGTTTGTCCTTTTGTTACTAGACCCACTCTAGGGCTAGAAGGATAATCTTTGTTCGCAGAGAGGATTTACTTCCATAACAAATTGGCGACTCCGCTGGGGATAGTGTGAGTTTGTCTTTTTGTCCTTGTCAAGTCAACTTCGGTCGTTTACTTGTTTATCTATATTTTCTAGTCTGCTTACTTGATTAGAGTCCTCTTATTCAGCTACAAAGTGTCAAGATTGACCTCTTCTCATTAGATTTCCCATTCTCCCATAGATATCTGGCATGGCATGGTTTTGGATTGAACAGTCACGCCGATTGGTGGATGTTGCTTGTGTTGCACTAGTGCCAACCCTTGTTTGGCATGGACTATCGCCTTACAGTCGCACCGAATCCTGTAGGGTTTGGTTTAACATCTCTTTTGAGTTTTTTAGTCAGTTGTTCTTGCCTCTGGGTGGTTTTCTGATCTTCAATTGTCCTATTGAGATTGTGCTAACTGTCATAGACTTATTCTTCTCAGTTGTACGCCTGTTTACTTATCAGTGCAGTTTATGGCCTCAGGGTTTTTGAGTGGCTTAGCTCACTGAGCCTTCTGATTGAGAGTTTAGTTTTTTTTATTCTTTCCAGTCACATCTCTTGATCAATTTCCTTTATTTCTTCTTTATCCTTTGAGTGTTTGCTTCAATTGAATGATCATTTCGGGTTTCGTTTGATTGTTCTTCTTGCTCCTCCAAGCATAGATCATATTTCTTGTTTGTATCATTTCTTTGATTGGAAGAGTTTGTCATTAGTTTGAGTGCATTTTTGTGTTTGTGTTGCTTTCTTTGAATTATTCAGATTAGCTCTTTACATTCGCAATCCTCGAACTAGTGCTTGTTTTGTTTTTTTCGCATAATTAGTGCATTGTGTGCTTCATTTCATTGAAAAATAATAAAAAAATCATTCTTTCGTTTGCATGTAAAAGGAAAGTTCTTCTGCATAACTAGTAGTTGACTATCTAGGAAAGAAATTTACATTTTTCGCTTGATTTAATTAGATGCATTAGAGGATTTCTTCGTTTGGTTTCATTTGATTGCTATAGTTTGAAAGATATCTATCCTTCTCGTAATTAGCATTCGTTGAATGGAAAATGGTATTCATTTGCATATAGTTTTCATTTAGGAAATTTGAGATCGAAATTCGATAGGGCCTTGAAATTGAAACATAATTCAAGATCAACTATAAAATCATTTGAATTAACCTAAGGAAACATTGGAACCTAACGCAAATATTTTAGTGGTCTAGGCTATAGACGTGTTCCGACGTCTTAAAACCTAGTAGCTATCATTTGCCTGTTGGCTTTAGATAGCGCTAGTATAGACTTGTGCTCCCCATACCATCGAGTATATAAAGGGATACCCCTATAGGTTCAAATCCTTTATCCATAGGAAACTGAGTTTGCTGCCCTGTAACCATGATACACCGAGCACAGCATTCGGAGAGACTACCTACACATACGGAAAGTCCTTGGTCATTTCAGTTTCATTTGATCACCAAGGTGTATATGGAAGTTCATGGAAACTTGGTACACCCTATTTCTTAGATTACCAGAGAATTCATTTCGATCTTTTCATGACTCTTTAAAAAGAGAAGAGATCATCGAGCACTTTTCCTTTCACGCTCGTTTAAAATTGAAGGTGACTAGAGTCATATTTTGTACGTTTCTCGACTCTTAAAACATGAAAAAGCAAAGTCCAGTTCCAATGTCATAAAATTAATTACCCACGATTACATGCCCGTTAAGAGTTTGTTACTTGGCTTGTTTTTTTTTTTCCTTAGGCCTTGGTCTTGCAGTTTTCTTGTGGCTATCTCTTTTTCCTTTTCTGTTTTAAACTATGGTCACAGTGGCGGAACCACTAGTTTCATCGTCTTCTTCACTGCCTCCTAGTGGTAGTTCATTTCCTTATGTTTTTTACGAAACCCCTTAGTCCACTAGGTCTACTGAGTTTTCGCAGTCTATTCTCCCGACTGTTTTACCTCTCACTACTTGATCTCCTCCTGAAGAGCCAATTGAATTAAATTGGCCTCCTTCGGGTGCGTGGTCTAGTTTTTGCGACGAGGAAGAGTTCCCTCCTCTTACTTAAGGATCACCATTTGTAGCTGCAACTATACCCCCTAGTCCTACATCATCTTTTTGACGATCTTAAAACTTCATCAAATATGGATTCTTCGAGTCCTGTTGACAGTGAAGGAATGCATGTTTCCACAGGAGAATATCAACTTTTCCCTGGCAATATTCCGCATGTTTCTATTTAATATTCTCCTCAATCGGTGTCACTACCACCCGGTTATCAGACTTTGAGTCAAATTATGTCGAGTGTTGCATCCATAGCACAGTCCAGTACATCAACTCCCTCTAGGAGTTCGGTCCTCCTTTAGTTGGGACTGTCACCTTCGACACTAAGTTCGTTGGTCATTGTTACATATGTCCCAGTTCGACCTACCATCTATGTAGCCTCGTCTACGTCGGTTGTTACGACATATTCATCAGAATATTTTCACACTCATCGTTCTATCATACTTAATCCTACGTGGCCTATCAATCAGGGTCCGAGCAGATCACAAGCTCATGCTCTGGAGACTACACCTGCTAGTGTGGTTATGACTACGCCTATGGTTTCTACCTATGATTTTGATGAGCACATGTTGGAATTTCACCGACATTATGCTCCTTATCTGGATGCTCAATCTCCTACAACCCCGTTTGCTTCTAGTATGACCTCGACTGTCCCTATGATTCCTGGTGGCCTCACTTTTGAAGAGTATTTGTTGGTTTTTCAGCAACATAACTCTCAGGGTTTTCATCCACCCCAAGTTCCTTTTAATCCTCCACATCATTATGATGTTGTTGGAAACCCCATCTATTTGTTTCTTGTTGATCCTTATCAGACCGTCATTCATTCAGGAACTTTACTATAAGGACAACCCATAGGCTTACAAGGACAACCTTTGGCTCAACAGGGGCAATCCTTTGGTCCTCCGCGACAACCTTATGGTCTACAAGGGCAACCTTCGGTCCAATAAGGACAACCCACCGGTCCTTCAAGTTAGTTTCAACCAGGAACATCGTATGTTACTAGCGGGCCACAGGGACAACCTATTGCACAACAGCAGAAACCGTACATACAGTATGGCCAAAACTTTGTGCAACAAGGACAACCCTACGGTCCTGCTCCAGGTCAACCTGGTCATCAGGGACAACCTAGTCCATTACCTCCATCAGGCCAACCTCTTCGTCCATAAGGGCAACCTCGTGGCTTTCAATATCCAGGCCAACCTGTTCCGCAGGGACAACCTGCTCAACTAGCTGAGCAGTCATTTCAACCTGTTCAACAACCAGTTCCACCTATTCAACAACCTATTCAACTTGCCCCACAACCGGTTTAGCCTGTTTATCCGATTCAGCAAGGTCCACCTGTTCATCAACCTGCTCAACCTGCTTAGCAGGGTCCACCTTCCCAACCCCGAGGTGCTTATTACCCACAAGGTCAATATCAACTGGTATATAGTGTGCCTCAAGGTTTCACTTTTTACCCTCAAAATCCATCTCAGTTGGTGTATAATCAACCTCAAGTCCATGCTTACATTATGCAACAAAATCCTTACGTTGCTCAGCAAGGACCTCAATGGTATGCTCAGAATCAGTAATCAGGCTTATAACCCCTATGGCCAGGATCCTCTGAGACAAAACATATGGGAGCAGAATTTCTCGTAAGCTGGGTGGAATGTTAACACGAGTCCTTATCAAAGACCTCCAATTCCTTTTAACCCTCAATTACCATTCCTCGCTATGTTGGAACTGCCTGATGTGTCGAAGTTAACGAATGATCCAATTCTTCATAACTCATATTGGCCTCCAGTTCTGACTAAGATTCCTGGTGATTTTCCTAAATTTGAGGGCAAGTTCGAAGAAGACCCCTAAGCGCATGTTATGACTTGCCACTTATGGTGTTCCTCTTTCCAATGGACTCTTACTAATGTCACTGCAAAGTGGTACATTGAGCTATCTCGTGGCATTTTTTCAAGATTTCAACTCTCTCACCATGGCATTCTTTACTCATTTTCAGTTACCGGTTCATTATGAGACCAGGACACACCTCCTCACATCCTTGAAACAGGAACGAGCTACTCATATCTCGGATCCTATTCATGAATGGAGATGTCATCATCGTTTGATCAAATTTGATATCCCTGATCAACTTCTAACTAATTGGTTCACTACCTCCTTTGTCAATCAGATTGCAAAAGACATTGCTCTGGGGGCATGTGTAACTGAGGAACAGGCCATTGCTCGTGCCCAGTACCTCGATCTTGTGTACTCTCAATGTGGAATATTGTACGATATCTTACTTGATGCCCCTCGACCTAGAACTTCTAAAGCACTAGCGACCCCATCCGTCGACGATATTATTGGTTTCGTGTCTCAGACTTCTCAAAAGACTTCTCCTTCAAATCCTGGGAAGCAAAAGTCTAATCCTTCCAATGATGTTTCTTCTCAGCCCACTTCGAATCCTGGTAAAACCTCGGAAGTCAATGTCGTTCAGGCCAATCTGACGGACACAACTTCCAACGGGAAACATAAGGGTAAAGGTAAGGCCAAAGTCGATGCCCCGAAACTAGATTCATCCAAACCTCATACTAATGATGGTTCACAGCGCAAGCTGAAGTACCCTTGTTTGATTAGTGACAAAGAGCACTACAACCAAGGACTGTCCTCAACAGGCCGAAGTTAGTAGATTTCTCAAAGGCTCTCAGGGAACTACAACTATTCTTAAAGAAACTTTTCCATCTCAACAGACCTAGGTGGTAGAGCAACCTCAGTCCTCTGCCCCATTTGGCTCTTAGGTGTTCATGATGAACGGTTATACGTATGTTTCTATTGCCACTCAATCGAAATATTATACCGAATCGCATCAGGCAGCAAGGAAAGAGATCGTTGATGGTCCTCCTCCTCTGCCTACCTCTGGCCCTCTTCAAATTGAAAGGCCCAGTACTGATTCTGTTGTAAGGACACCTTCCAAAGGTGTGCTCCGCAAGTCTTCTTATAATCCCAATGCCCGTGCCGCTCAAAATTACAATATTGTTGAATATTTAGCTCAGGCGCCATCTGCCATGTCTGCTCTAGAAGTACTTCAAATTTATCCATCTCAATGGAAAGATTTTTTATCTGCGATTGATGGGATTGATCCTGCTGATACTAGCCTTCTTTCTTTCGATTTAGAGAATTTCGTTCCACGACTCCCGCACCAAATTGCACTCATTACACAGGTTTTCATTAATGGTCTCAATATCCATCAAGAGGTTGTGGATGAAGGTGCGTCTACGTACATCATGTCATCTTCTTGCTGGAAAGCCATTGGTTCTCTAGTCTTGACTTCATCACCAAATTACCTGGAAGCATTTTATGGAAGAGAATCAAAACGTTTGGTATTTCTCGCTAGTTTTCTGATTGCTTTAAAAGGGAAGACAGTCAATCTTGAGGTAGAAGTAGTTGATGCCAAACTCAATTACAATCTTCTCCTCAGTCGCAGTTGGACTCATGCCATGCTGTCAATTTCGCCCACTCTCTTTCATGTCCTGAAATTCCTGCACGAAGGAAATATTGTTACTGTTGTTCAATTGTCCTTCTTCACTTCTTCTTCCGAGAACAATGTTCCATATGTGGATAAGGTCCCTGTTCTCTATGAGAGCATTGGGTCAAGTCTCTTCAAAGATCCCACCCTCATGTGTATTTTTCCTCTTCCTCCACCTAAAAATGTTCAGGTCAATATGATCACTTGGTCCAATGACCCATGGATCATCCCTTCACCAAAACAGATCGAGTCTTTCAGGAATTTTATGTCCTTGAGTCTGATCGAGATTGACTATTGTGAGCTCATCGCAGCTTCAGATCCTCCTCCTTCTAATCATGCTCCTTTGAGTATGTCTCTTGACGCTTATTCTCAATCCCCTTGGCTCAGTGATTCGGATTCATCCGTTCCCTTACGAGAGATATTTCCTTCTGATGAAGCCATCATGGAAACTATGTCTCTCGAGGATTTACCATGGGATTTTGGCCATCATCATTCCTCATTCATGCTTGACCTCAAGGCCATGTCTACGTGCCTTAAGTGGTTTTCATCTCAGGCTCCTTCTCCTCTACTTCAAGCACCTATTCTGACACATGAGGTTTTTACGGAGGGTAATCTGAGTAACATTGCACAAACAATTCCTATTAAATTTCTGTCAAACCGGGAATTGTTGAGAACATCCATCTCGGGGTTACCTATTCTTCAGATGAAGTTCAGGTTTATACTAGTCTTTTCTACGATTTTCGTGACATCTTTGTGTGGTCCTATGAAAAAATACTTGGCATTGATCCCAGTATCATGGTGCATGAAATTCCTACCTACCCTAGTTCAAAGCCTATTCGACAGCGCCTTTGTCCTATGCACCCTCGGAAAGTTTCTACCATTAAACGTGAAGTTGAAAAAATTCTCAATGCTGGTTTCATCTACCCGATTCCCTTGACAGAATGGGTGTCCAACATTGTCCCTGTAGATAAGAAACAGGGTAATATTCGAGTCTGTGTTGATTATCGTGACATTTGTCGGCCCTGTCCCAAGGATAATTATCCTACTCCCTTTATTGATCAGATCATTGATGACTGTGCTAGGAGTGAGATATTTTCCCTAATAGATGGATTTTCTGGCTATAACCATATTAACATTCTCTTGAATTATCAGCATAAGACTACATTCATCTATCCTTGGGGTACTTTCACATACAAGAAACTTCCTTTTGGCTTGCAGAATACTGGGGCCACATTTCAGTGAGAAATGCCATATTTTTTTCATGATATTAAACACATCATTCAACCTTATCTGGATGACCTTCCGGATCATTCAGCTAAGCGTAAGGACCATCCTAACCATCTTCGTCAGATATTTCTTCGTTGTCGACGCTACAATATCTAGCTCAATCAGCACAAATGTGTCTTCTGCATTGATTCCGGTATAATTTTAGGGTTTATCATGTCCAAAGATGGGATTTTCCTTGATCCACTCAAATTCGAGGCTATTATTAATCTCCCCTCCCCAACTTCACTACATCAGCTGCAGAGTTTGCAAGGGAAGGCTAATTTTTTACGCCGATTTATACCTATGCCGAAATAGCTAAAGGATTTACGTGGTTTTTAAAGAAGGGTGTCCCATTCCTCTGGGATGAGATTGCTCCGAAATATTTTAACACATTGAAAACGTTGCTTGTCAACACTCCTCTATTGCGCCTTCCAAACTATCAACATGATTTTCCCCTCTATTTAGCAGTCACTTTTAGTACAATTGCCATGGTTTTGGTTCAAGACGATGATGACGGTGACGAGCATGTTATTTATTACCTCTCTGATAACCTTCTCGATACCAAAACACGCTATGCTTATGTTGAGAAGTTAACGTTAGCTGCAGTTCAAGCAGTTCAACGTTTTCGTCATTATATTCTATTGCATACTATGACTGTGATTTCAGAATGCAACCCCATGACCTATATATTGTCTCGACAATTGCTGGGGGGGAAAACACTCTAAATGGATTGTCATCCTCCAAGAGTTTTATTTGGTATTTACTATGGCCAAGTCCAAGAAATCACTCGTCTTTTCTGATTTGATCTGCTCCCTTCCCTTTGACTCCACTCTGTCTGGTTCTGAAGAACGCATTCCAGAAGATACACTTCTTCTGATCTCCACCCTCTATCCTTGGTACGGTGATATAATCGTATATCTTCAGACTTCTAATTTCAGATCTGAGCTGACGAAGGATGCTCGTCGACGCATTCGTCATCAGTCAAAACCTTATCATATAGTCGGAGATACACTCTACCGTGTCAGAGTAGATTCCATTCTCCATTGGTGTTTTACCCTCGAGGAGGATGAGAAAGTTCAAAATTATTTCCACATGTCTGGTTATGCTACTGCACAAAATATTCTTCGTTCTAGGTATTTTTGGCCCTCTATCTTCAAGGATTGCATTCTTTATGTCCGTAAATTTCATGATTTCCAAATCTATCAGCGCAAGATCTGTGTGCCACCTGCACATCTGCACCCTGTCATTACCATTGGTCCCTTTGCGAAGTGGGGCATCTATTTTATGATGTGTAACCCTCACTCGAACAGGGATCATACCTATATTATTGTAGTCATTGACTACTTCACCAAATGGGCCAAAGCTATGCCTACACTTGCCGCTGACTGTAAGGCATCCGCTTAGTTCATATTCAATCACATCATTTCTAGGTTTGGTGTCCCTCAAGCCATCGTTACCGATCATGGTTTCCATTTTTGGTATTATATGGTGGCAGAGTTGTCTTCCAGGTTGGGCTTGCATCACGACAGCTGAACACCATACTATCCTCAGGCCAGTGGCCAAGTTGAAGTTGTGAACAATGTTTTAGTAACTATGCTTCAACATATGATTGGGATCCACAAATCCAACTGTCATCTCATGTTATTTTCAGCTCTATGGGCATACCAAACCTCCATCAAGGATGCAACTAGATTCACTCCATTCTAGCTTGTTTACGGTCTGGAAGCTACCCCTCTGATTGAGTGTGAAATACCTTCGCTCAATTTGGCTGTTGAATTAATGCCCAACACTTAACCTGAAGAAGAGTGTCTTCTCTACTTAGAGAGACTAGATGAAACTCACCGCTTTGCTGCTTTGGTCATTGAGGCATAGAAAAAGTGGGTCAAAGCTCATTTTGACCAGTCAGTTTCCCCTCGCTCCTTTGTAGAAGGAAACCTCGTCCTCTTGTATGATCAAGCTCATGATAACCTAGGGGCAGGTAAATTTCAACCCATGTGGCATGGGCCTTACATCGTTAAACACATTTGGAAGAATGGGGCCTATGAGCTCATTGATTACAAAGTTCATCCTTTAGATCAACCCAGAAATGGGTTGTATCTCAAAAAATATTATGCATGATTCATTCGTGCATGTTTTATGTACATAGGTGTTTTTTTTCATTTTTGTACATTCTTAGCTTGGTGTGTTTTGCGAGCGTTTTCCTGCTTATTGGGTCATTTCTTATTGTGCATATGTCTATTACCCCTTATGTCGGTTTTGCGGATGGTGCTTCTCGGAGTACCTGAAACTTGTCTTCAGCAGCCTGGGGATTTATGATCCTACTGGTGAGTTGATATACCTAAAAGTTATTTGTCTAGGATGAACTACAAACAATATCGCAGAATATAGTGCTGTCATTGAACTCTTAACTGAGGCAATTACCATCAGCATTAGGATGTTGCTTGTAAACCTAGACTCTCAACTTGTTGTTCTTCAACTTAATGGGCATTATTCAGTTAGAAACCCTTACATTTTAAGGTTGTATTTATGTGTTCGTTTGCTGGAAAGACATTTTTATTATATCACATATCAGCATATTCCTAGACAAATGAATGCATTAGCTGATACATTGGCTAACATTGTATTGGATAGACATTTGTGTAATCTGTAAAATCATCATCACATGAGAGACTCATATCAAATAGGAATATATATATCGAATTTTTGCATCAGTGTGCACCATAATTTTCAAAAAATATGTGTGTTTCTATTACATCTTGAGACACCATGCAGAAATAAAATCCTAGGTGTCTAATCGACATGATGATCATGATAACATGTCACTGCTCAGACAAGCTGCCTTAGCAAGCGGTGAACTCAGTTTGACACCCCTATAGTATTCCTTTGATATGCACAAGGAACATCGTCGAACCTCACATAGTCTGGGACCCCACGGGTGATTCCCTCCAAGTTGTGCATGATTTCCTCCTCCTAACCTTGAGGGGCAACATCAAAATCACGAGGCATTCGCCTCGCTATCGGAGACATCCCTGCAGGTATTTTTGGGCCTACATCTGCAAATGCGTGGATTAGTTGTCAGAACATACATACCCCAAAAAAAATCATAATACTCATAAAACTAAAAATGAGTCTTACCCAGTGCTTCATCCCAATCCTCTCCTTCCGGGAGTGGGAGGTTCGGATCACTAGTGAATTCTGTGCTAGAATAGGGCTAGTCCTCCACGACATTCAGCTATCGATGAAGCCAATCAAAAAACTCTGGTCTCCAGGACATCTGTTGACTACCCCCTGACCTTAGTATCATAGCTTCCCATCGAGCCATTCATGGTTCCAGTGCTGGTGGTGTTGGGACTATCACCTCCTGACACTGAAAGATTGGTAATCATTATAGAATGAATGATACCAGGATGGATCCATAACCAAATTGTTTCAATTTGGTCTTCTTGCACTTTTTTAGCTGACGTTTTATATTGACTATTACTACCTCTGCCGAGTTGTAGATGGTCGGTGACAAGCAGTCTACAGTAAGAAGTAGTTGTGTTTTTGTTGCTTCGTGCGGTGCTTGTGTTCCTATAGCTCGTGTGATTTTCTGTACCACTACCCTTAGTGTTAAATCTTGAATAGTTTGGATATCCACCTTCCCACTTTTTGATCCTTTCCATGCTCCCAGGCATACTCTATCAATCACCATGCCCATGCTCTTCATAGTGGGCCGAGTGCCTCTCAAGATCGGTGCTACCCCCCTCCGTGATAGTCCTGTTATGAAATAAATATCAGAAACATCAATCTCGAGCTCCTGATCTTAGAGAATGAATTTTTTCTGATCCTTGTCTCAGATACTGATCAAGTATTGTAGTAACTCTGGTTGAGATCTAAGGCATGGTGTCATGAAGAACTTCTTCATTCCGTAGTCTCTAAGAGCTTCCATGCATCTTACATTTCCCATGGCAAGCTCATCCTCTTCACTGTGTTCTCATTCCTTCCATTCTATCACCATTTTGTCACTCTTTCACTAGCAAATATGTTCATATGGACATTATTAGCCAAATTCAAAGCTGAAATCTGTGAAATTTAGACTTATTTTCTTGCATTGGGAGTTCTTTGAGAATTCTTCACGGTTGGTATGACTGTTTTGAAAATAGTCGCACCAATGTACGTGCCCCAGTTTAGAAAATCAGGCAGTTGGTGTGAGTCCGTGCCCGAAAACTGCGCCGACTGCGATGCCCTAATTTTTGCAATTTCCCCATCAGAAATCAAAACTGAAGGTTGCAGGAATAGAAAGAATGCTTAAAATATGGGGAAGGATGTCGACTCTTACCTGGAACAGACAGATTCGAGATTGGTCTGTTGGATTGCTCGCTGTCATCGCCGCAAAATCACAAGGTAAAATGGGTCACTATTGCTCCACAAGAAGTAAAAGTGAAAAGTAATTATTTTTTACCATTTTTGGTATTTTGTAAATTTTCAGAACCCTAATTAGGTTTTAAGACATGTTTTTCGATTATTACATTATGTTGTTTTGAGAAATGGGTTTAAGTTTGTTTGTAGTGCAACGACAGGTCTTTAATGCGATAGTGATGAAGTCACGACTTGTATTTTATATGTTTTTCGGACTCGGTAAAAACATGAAAAATTCACTACTGGAGTCATCTTTCAGATCTTTTCTGACTCTCTAAAATTGAAAATATTGTCGAGACTCTTATCGTTTTGAACTTGTTAATGGCTTGGAAATGATATTTAACCAGTGTATGTTTACCCCTTTTTTGGGCTGGGATATATTATTTACGAAAAAGGAATACCTTATTCTATCGCGACTAAGAGGTTCTTTCAGATATTGTTGCCTACCTTTTCAGATTTGAGAAACTACTAATGAAAAGGGACAAGCTGGAGTTTTCTTTTCCGCTTCTTTTCAAACTCTCTAAACATGAAAAGATGCTAAGAATTCCTTTGTTAGACTCGTTAAATTCTGATGAAATCGGACATCGTCACCATGACGTTCACTGAGTTCCTCCTTCCTAGGGCTCATAAAATGTACTAGGTTGGATTTATCCAAAGGAAAAACTTACAGCACAAGCATATGTTATCCCCTTCAAGCTTGTTTTCAAAAATAATTGCGTTACTCGCCAGAAATGGTGGAGGAAAATTGAACCAGATTTTAGTTGTGTCGATAGTGTGTCACTCTTGAACATGACACTTGTCTGCATTCATGTCGGGTTGGGGACATCTCATTTCGTCATATTTTTCCTCCATGGGTTTGGGTAATATGTTTTTACCTCTCATCTTCTCTTTGCCACGTCACCATGACCTCAGATCCCTTGATGTCAAATACTGCCAGATCCAAAGTCGTGTCGCTGATATGTTTAAGAGAAGCTTGCCTTTGCAGTTTTCAACCTCCCTCTGATTCTCTGTTGGCCCTGATTCACTATTGTTATGTTCCTCTATCTCATGGCAATGATGTGGGATACATTATGGCCCTCCTTTGACTAGGTCACTTCCTGTCGACCTCAGCTCATTATACAGGAAGTAGTTCTAGAGACTCCCTACTGGTACCTTGGACCCTGCATGCTTCAATGGCAAGTTCTTCGCATTCGACGACAGGTCCACATCATTAACCTTTGATCGAGTGATTCTGCAGGTGTTTGATGCCAACTCACTGTTCACATTCTGTGGATTGTACCTATTGTATCTTGAGAGCCATTGTCATTAATGGTGGTTTCTCTCGCACTTGTTAACAACTCTCATCATTGGCTGGTAATCAAGTGACTTTCCTGCATGTTCGACTTCATCTCACATATTGGCATGCTTCAATTTGTACTTGTTCGGGTCGAGATGGAGCACAATACCCTGGGTTTTGTCTAATAAGATCCAGGCTGCGGGATATTATGATTTATCATGACTTTATTACATGACTCTTTTGATTGGATGGTTGTGATCATACTTGAGTATATTTGTTGATTCTTACTGTTGGATGGCTGTGTCCATACCTCGGATCTCAGTTTAAATGTACTCTATTATGGATGGCTACGCCCATACCACATGTTCATGTCTCAGAGATATTAGTTGTATTTTTCATTGCAGGTCTTCCGACAACGGTGTTTGGTTTGAACATGTTCTCATAAATAATTTCACCCCTTCCTCTGTCTCGAACCTTATGCTTTAGGGGGCATCTGTTACACAACATTTTATCATTTTCCTTGCAATCCCCATCCCACACATTGGAGGCTCATTTCTGTGATCAAAATAAACTGTCATGCCTTGCAAATACCATCATTGCATCCCTTGCCATGAGGACAACATTCCATCTGTTGACCATTTCCTGAACAGACCACTAAAAACACCTATTTTTTCCTTGGCGCTGGTAGCTCGTTATGCCCTCACGCCAATGAGGCAGATTAACATTGGCCGCCACGCTAGCTGGTGCTCTGTCTCAGTTATCCACCCACGGAAATCTGTTTATGGAAAATTTTTTTAAATAGAGGCAAAGTTTCGATCACAACAACCTTGTGGATGAGTCATAGGGAGTGGTTTGACTGAATAACCACGACCTTCCTCCCTTGGCCTCTTGTTTCCACCTTTTGTGGAAACCCCCCACAGGACAAGGCCACCCTACCACCATAGTAGGGATCCCAACCTCCTCCTTTCCCTCTATAAATATAGCCATCCTCCATTGATGAAGCTAGCTTAACCAAAGATACTGTAGCAGAAACACTAGAGAGATTTATATTCAAGATAGAATGGAAGAGTCCCTCATTGAGAGAGCTTAGGCTTGTGCCTTTACCCCATCTAAATTCCCTGACAATCATTGAGACGTGCTTCATCTGAACCCCGCCAAAGGAGGTTGCGACATCAAGGCTTGGTTGTAACTCTTTCTTCTATTAATAAATATGTATAACTATTATCTGGTTCCCATGTTGTGTTGATGTATTTTATTGATGTAACATGCTTTGCCATCCTTGACTGGTTAGTAATTATGAATGAGATCGTTGCTTCGTCTGCTACTCTTATTTGTTGATCTTGTGTAGGTATCCAAGTATCGCTGTGAAAGGATCGTGACTTGGCGAGACAGGAATCGAGAGGCCACCACTACAACAGCCACAACAACATCATTGGACTCCAAGTAGGTCGATCCACCTCATCTATTTCATTTAGTAATTATGAACCTACACTCTAGTTTATCCTTTTGTTACTAGACCCACTCTAAGGCTAGAAGGATCATCTCTATCTACAGAGAGGATTTACTTCCATAATAGAGGGGCTTCAACAAGTGAACATGGGAGGCATTTTAGGAGCTTAAAAATTATTAATTATTTAATTTTCAATGACCCGTGTCACAACCCCATGGGGTTTTAGCCCATTAACTAGGGTTATAAACTTCAAACATGAATATCTATCAAACCGTGCAGAATTATGTAGCGTGCCATATATCAACAGAAACATCTCGACAAGTAGAAACCATCAAATGAATTATTGACCTAGAATATAATAATTTGGTAGGTCAAAATTCCCGTGAAATATTGGGGTAGCCCCTGGTGCTACTTGGGTTGACATCAATGACAACCGTTGATCAATAATCTCCCTCTTTGGCATTGGTTGAAACACAAGTACTCCCCCTGTGATCATGACACCTCTTCCTACAACATTCTCTCCCCCTTTGACATCAATGGAAAAGGGTAACTCCCCTCGACACATAACCATCATGTAGACCTGTACACACTTCCACTCCCCCTAACACACAAGAATCCTACGGAACTGTACACACTTTCACTCCCCCTTTATATTCTGAATAAGGAAAATATAATGAGAACTTGGGAGAATCCCAAGCTTCTGGCGTAGATATTCAAATGATTCACGAGGTAAAGGTGTAGTGAAGATAGCAGTGATTTGTTCTTTTGTACCAACATACTCAAGTTTGATATTCTTTTCAATGACTTGTTCTCTAAAAAAATGATATTTGATCAGAATTTATTTTGTTTTTGAACGCATGAAAGGATTCTTGGAGATGTTGATGGCACAGGTGTTGTCACAGAATATGGGAATAGGCTCAATGAATTGTACTTGAAGATCTTGCAAAATTTGTTTCATCCAAAGGACTTGAGTACAACATGTTGCCGATACAATGTATTCTACTTCTATTGTAGATAACGAGATCATTAGGGGAATTTTGAGGTCTAAAATGGTCCTCCTAAGGAAATAATAAAATAATAGCTAAACCAATAAAATAATATTTATGAATTTGCATTTTACTTTTTGCATCAGAATCCATGTAACCATGGTTAAATTCAATTGAAAAGATGTACCAAAATAAAATTAATAAAAAATTGGTATTGATGGGATTATAAATAAGAATAATCTTTTCAATAAAATGTCATTATCATTGAACAACTAATGTACTTGTTCTTTGTACTTAAATAACTTAAAATAAATTATAAATATAAATTCATAAATTCATAACATTGTATAATATACTATTAATTGAATTTTAAATTATTTAAATTATATAGTAACATGTAATTAATATACTATATAAAAATAAAATAATATAATATAATAAATGTAATATATTATTTTATGTATTTTTTATATATTACATGTTGAATTGATTTGATTTATCATAAAATTACAAGGTTACATTTTTATTTATTTTGATTTTATATGTATAATATATATGTATAGATATTAAATTATAATTAATTTCAAATTATAATATTAAATAAAATGAGATGAATATATAATTTTAAAATAAATATATAAAATATACAAATATAATATTTATTGAAAAATATGTAAAGACATGAAGATTATGTAAGGATATCCACTGTTTCTTTCAAAAAATACGGAATGAAAATAATAATATTTTATTCAAAAAGTGTGAAATGACATTTATTATTAGTATTTTACTTTATGACTTTAAAAGTACTTAGAGCACTACCATTGTTAACCGTGAGTTTTTATCCACCATTCAGAATGTAACAAGTAAGTACCTTTAACTCAAGAAATGCCACCTCAACCATTAGGGATGATGTCATCCCCTAAA
The DNA here is from genome assembly GCA_034641835.2 of Pinus albicaulis. Taxonomy (NCBI): domain Eukaryota; kingdom Viridiplantae; phylum Streptophyta; class Pinopsida; order Pinales; family Pinaceae; genus Pinus; species Pinus albicaulis. The sequence continues at coordinate 146,865,194 of CM076572.1, read as the reverse complement.
ATGTTATTGGTTCTCATAAATTGATTTTTGATGGTACATTTTCCTTAGGAGGCCCATTTTAGACCTCAAAATTCCCCTAATGTGAGGTTTGATTTTTGCTCAACAATGATACGAGACAACCACCAAGATAGAATGCTACTCCACTAGTACTCTTACGATCAACAATGCTTCCTTCCCAATCTGCATCTGTAAAGGCTTGAATAATGAGATTGTTACCCTTGGGATACCACAAGCCATATTCTTATGTGCCCTTTAGATATCGAAGAATTATTTTGACAACATTAATATGTGATTCTTTTGGTGCTGCTCGGAATCTTGCTACTTGTCTAACTGCTTTCATAACATCTGGCCGAGAGGCTGTTACATATATAAGACTACCAATCATAAATCTATACAACCCCTGATCCACATCCTTAGATGAGTCGTCTATTCTCAATTTTAAACCTGTTACCATCAGAGTAAGGACGGGTTTGCAATCTTCCATTTTGAATTTCTTGAGCATTTCCTTGATGTACTTGGCTTGACATATAAATATTCCTTTTTCTTGTTGAGATAATTGAATCCCTAAGAAGTATGTCAGCTAACCAAGTAAAGACATCTCGAACTCACTTTTCATATTTGTAGAAAATTTCTTACTTAGTTGATCATCATTCCTACCAAATATTATATCATCCACATATACCTCAACGGTTGTTAAATTATCTTTGTCTATTTGTACATAAATATGGCTATCAACAGTACCTTTCTTGAACCCTTGTTGACGTAGATATCCATCAAGATGAGCATACCATGCTCTAGGAGCCTGCTTGGAACCATATAGAGCCTTCTTTAACGTGCAAACATAGTCTTATTTTTCTGTTAGTAGAAAACCTTTAGGTTGTTCGATGTAAAATTCTTCTTCTAATTTGCCATTCAGAAATGCCGACTTAACATCCATTTGGTAGATGTTGATTTTTCTTGAACATGCATACGCAAGAAACATTTGGATGGCTTCCATTCTGGCAACTAGTGCAAATGTTTCATCGAAATCAATTCCTTCCACTTGTGCATAGCCTTTGTAAACCAATCTTGGTTTGTTTCTGGTAACTTGTCCATCTTCATTCAATTTGTTCTTGAACACCCATTTAGTCCCAATGAAATTTTTATCTTTTGGTCGTGGAACTAATTCCCAGGTGTTATTCTTCTCGATTTTATCCAATTCTTCATTCATAGCTGCTACCCAATGTTCATTCTAGCTAGCTTCCTCAAAACTATTAGGCTCAAAGGCTACTAGAAAAGCAATGTGAGCTTGTTTTGATGAACGAAGTTGTCGACCTTCATTTATGTCACCAATGATTTAATTTTATGGATGGTTCTTTTGAATCCATTCTTTAGTTCTCTTTGGAGGAGCTTCTTGTTGTTGTTCTAGTATATATTGATGATCATTATTTACTTCTTCCTAGTTGATAGTTGCTTCTTGTTCTAGAATTTTCTTTGTGTCTTTTTTAGCCTCTGTCTCAAGTTTCAAAGATTCTAGATCCTCATCATTATTTGTTAGAACACCATTTTCATCAAATATAACATTTATGCTCTCCACTATCTGTTTTCATCTTAGATTATAGCATTATAGGCCTTTCTTTTGCATGAGTAACCAACAAAGATACCTTCATCAACACATGATTCAAACTTACCCAAATTTTGATCTTCTCTTTTGATATAACATTTGCTTTCGAAGATTCTGAAATATTTTAAAATAGTTGGTTTTCCTTTCCATAATTCATATGGGGTCTTGTTGCAATTATTTCTGAGAATACTTCGGTTGATAATGAAGACTGTTGTATCAATTGCTTGAACCCAAATTTTTTCATCCAATTTTGAGTCCTTCAACATTGTTATACCCATTTCCTGTACGCTTATGTTCTTTCTTTCAGCAACTCCATTTTGTCGAGGTGTTTATGTTGTTAAAAATTGTCTTTTTATTCCATTTTTGTCATAGTATTGCTGAAATAATTTGGAAGTGAATTCTCTGCCATTATCTAATCTTAGACACTTTATTTTCAAATCAGTTTCATTTTCGACCAACTCCTTGTAGATCTTAAAGCACTCAAATTCTTCAGATTTTTTCTTTAGGAAACTGTCAGTTGTCATCCTGGTATAGTCATCTATCATTAACATGAAATACAAGTCTCCATCTAAGCCTATTGTTCTCATAGCACTACATAGATCAGTATGTATCAATTCTAATGAATGTGATGCAAAGTGTTTTTTTTGTTTTAAATTGGACTTTTGTCTTCTTGCCATGCCGACAAGCCTCACATAGTGTGTTGGAAGGTTTTGAGATTTTCGGCATTTCTCGTACTGCGTCCTTTTTTCTTATCCTGACAAGATTTTCAAATTTTATGTGATCCATTCGTTTGTGCCATAACTAGCTTTCATCTTCTTTAGCTAGTAGACATGCTTTAGTTTCTTCATACAGAACATATATTTCGTTTGGAGCTCGACTTGTTGTAGCCACAAATTTACCATACATGCCTTTCTTGATTTCACATTTTTTGGATTTGAATAGCATTGTGTGTACTTGACCACACATTTGCCCAACACTGAGCATATTGTGATTCATGTTTTCAACGAATAGAACATTCTTGGCTATACCATCTTTACTTCTGAGAGTGACGATACTTGATCCTATAACATTTGAAGATCCATCATTTCCAAAGGATACGATTCCATCCTTTTTCTATTTCAGAGATACAAATTTCCTTCTATATCCAGTCATATGTGTTGAGCAACCGCTATAAACATACCATACATCTTTGTTGTTTTGAGCCTTAAGAGCGAGAGCACAAGTATCAGTCTTCTTCTTCTTCCATGTTCGTTCACTCTATGGCTTCGAAGATTATTCTAGAGGATATGATCCACTAAGGGTGGATCGAATCATTCATTTATAGAATATTCAATCTAATCTAAAATCTCTAACTTCCTAATTAAATAAGTTGAAATGGTGAATTCATATCAATGGTAAATAAATCCATCATTTTTTTAGCTAATTCTATCTTCATAAATTAAATTAAATTAAGGAAACCCACTCTGTGTAACAATTTTATAAGAACTTCTATAGGTCTCATTGACTTTGAAGAGATTTTTTTGCATCATTATTAAAAAACACTTGTTATTTGCTCCATCATGTTGTTTTCGACCCTTTCAACTTCAAGGCTAGTTTTTTTCAATTTAATTCTTTGAATTTCATAATGGATCTTGTATGTAACCCAAGACTTTAGGATAACATTAGGTTTGACATGTGAATAACAAATATGAAAAGTGAAAACTTTAATGGGTTGACTCAAAAGAACTTTTCATATGTGGCTTATCGAGAATTGTTATGTAGAGAAGTTGATATGTGTGTAAATGATTTGGATAATGATAAATGAGAAAATTAAGATTAAAGCATTAAAATAGCTTTTGGAAGTATTTTTTTTCAAAAATTTAAGAAATATCTATGATAAAAAATGATAATAGGTTCAAATTTAAAATAGGAGAGTATGTACATATTCTTAAATTTTAGTAATCAAATTGTTGCATGGAGACAAATCCCATAAATAAAAGATCTCATACACTAATTTAATGTTTAAATTAACTATAACTTTAAATCCCTCATTTTTTTGACATAATCATATCAAACCACTCTGTATAATAAATTTGTAAGCTTCTCTAGGTCTTGTTGACTTTGAAGAGAGGCTCTTACACCATTTTTTAAGTCAATACAAAAATGTTTTCTATTAATATGAAGAAATATGATTTACAATGATTAAAGAGCTTATTAATTTTTCCACCATGTCATTTTCAATCATTTCAATTTCAATGCTATTTTTTTAATTTAATTCCTTTGATTTCCTAATGGATTTTGTATGTAGCCCATGATTCTAAGATAACATTTGACATGTGAATAACATATATGAATAGTGAAGATTTTAATGGGTTGACTACTACTTGGAGGAACTCTATGATATGTGGCTTATCAATAATCGTTATTTTAGAAAAGTGATATATTTGTAAATGATTTGGATAATGGTAAATTAGAAAGTTAAGAATGTAGTTTTAAAGTAGTTTTTGAAATTTATTTATTTATTAAGTTAAGAAATAGGTATAATAAAAATGATTATAGGTTCGAATTTAAATGACAAATTATGTATAACTTCACAAATTTTGATAATCAAACTATTATTTGAATGGATATTTTTGTGAGTAGAGTTATTCAAAGGTATGTTTTATGAATGTATCACATAAATTATTTAAGTTGCTCATATGTTTCGAACTAGCTAATGTGGTTCATCTTCTCGACAATTAGATGAAGAGAATTTGATCCAATAAAGGGAATAAAAAGGTAGAGAATTCCTAGAAGCTCAAAGATTAGGTCAAAGATCAGAGAAAACATTTGTTATGAAAAAAGAGGAAAATAAGAAGAATAAGTCAAAGTGAGAGAAAATAATCGTTAGGAAATAAATAAAATAAAATAAAAATATCCAAAGCCAAATTTTAAGGTTAATAATATTAAGGGGAATAAAAAGGGAGACAATTCCTACAAGCTCAAAGATTAGATTAAATGTGAGAGAAAATAATCGCTAGGAAAGAAATAAAATAAAATAATATAAAGGGTTAAATATGCAATAAATACATAAGAATCCTAAAACGAAGGAATATAAATCAGGCTATTAATATTAAATGATAAAAATAAAAAAATTCAATAATATGGGGTAACAATATAGTTCAATAATATTAATTACTATAATAAAATAAAGGTATGGTCTAACTTAGCCTTTTTCACCGGAATCTAACTATACAATTTCAAGCAAGGATGTGATTTTTTGTTATTCAAAATACATTAATGTGCATAAATAGATTTTGCACCCTGAAAAATCCTTGGAGCACTCAAATTCTATAGATTAAACAACTTGAACTTAAGTTTTTAAAAATATCTATTGGATTTTGATCAAAATTAACCAAAAAAAATATATCGTGAAAAAGACTATTTAGTCTATAACTTCTGATGACTAAGCATTGTTACAAGTGTTTTACTTGTTTTATGTCTTTTTTGGTGCTTTTGGCCCCCTAAGTTGTGGATTGTGTATCTAGTTGTACTTTTGTTTCTCTGCCATATGCTATTAGCGGTAGTCAACAAACCTAGTCAAGGTGAGACTACCTACATTTTTCTATTGATGTGTTTTTTTATGAATGAATAAAACTTTGAATTACCAAAAAAATTCATTATTAAATGTCCATAATATCAATTTATTATAAATAATTCATTATTAATAAATCAATAAACCAATATTATTTAGGGTAAATAAAATCCTAAGAAAAGAAATTTAAAAATCAGGAAAATTAATATTATGAGTTAAATGTTAAATATTAAATTATATTATTAACAAATAAATAAATAAGAATATTTGTTTTATAAATTTCAATCAAAAGCTAAAATATTATATAATATTCCTAAATTCATAATTTTGTGATCCATAATGATCAGAGGAAGTCAGATTAATCACATGTGATTTTTGTCGTTAACGTTTCAAATATAGAGATGTGTGTGTGTTGAACCACAATAGAGGATTTGAAACGTTGACAACGAAAACGATATGTGATTAATCCGAAAAAGATTCTTGTAATTATTATATGATGATTAAATATTCATAATATACCATAATACTAATAATATATATTAAAATATGCAATCATATAAATTATCATATATTAATACAGTGTGTGTGTGTGTGCGAACTCCATGACCAACGCCACCCTCTCTACTTCAGGATCTAGACATCAACACATGGGCCAAACATATGTTCTCCCAAGCATCTTGTCATAAGATGCTTCATCTCTCTTTATAAACTAAATTAGATATATATCCGCCATTCCAAGCATGCTTCAGACGTTCAACCTTTTTACGTAGATATCCTGCATATCACAAACCCAATCAGTAATAAACCTTCAAATATATATATAAGTAAACACAAACCTTTGGGATCATATATATATATATATACTCAAATCACCTAAAAGAAAATGGATAAAAATGATTAAAAACCGAAAAGGGAGGGGGAGATAGGATTCAGGAGGAAGCAAATTCTAAAGAAAGGCTAGGAATCCAATTCTTGTTGATCATCCAACCATCACCTCTATTCAAATTGCAGTGTGTTTTTCAAACTCAATGGCTTCTTTGAACTTTCTCTGATGATAGTGATTCATCTTAGTAAGAATCCCAAAGTCTTCAATGCAATTATGGTGCTCGGTTTTCTCAACGTGCTTCGCAAGAGCAGAGGAGCGAGATCTACGATTGTTAATGTCATCTATATCCTCTTGAACCCTTTGCTTAACAAATCACTATGTTTTGCCAATATAAAGAGCAACACATGAAAACAGAATTAAGTAAACATCTTTCATGTTAGAAAGTTCAACAAAATCATTAACCAACCTCAACATACCCCGATGATATTTAATGATTTAAAAGAAGCACAAACTTGATTATTTCTTAAAATATAAGCAATCCTATTAGTAGTACCCTTAATATAAAAAAAATTGAAACTTGAAGTTATAATCTACCAATTTCATTTTAATCAAAATTTGACCAACTTTTGGGGGAAAACAACACCCTCGCATTTCTTATAACCATTTTTCTAAAAAACCTTCATCATAAAAACAAATCTTATTAATATAAAAATCTCATATACTAATTTAACATTTAACTTAGTTATTATTTTAATAAATAATAATAATTATTATTATTATATCGCATTTATAATCGAATCAATTTATTTCTAAATCATTTTATTCTATTTATAATTAACATATATATATTTAATAGCATTCGTATTCTTAATAGCAATTTTTCATGTAATATAGTAGTGATGTGTATTTTTCAATTAAAAAGATATATAACGTTCAACTTAAAACTTGAAATACACCATTAAAATGTATCTACACTCATTAGATCAAATGCACCCACATCAACTATATTATAAACAACTCTTATTCATATTTTTAATATATTAAATTATTATAATGAATGCCCGAATTGTCAAAACATTATTGGTTATCTGCTCCTTTCACAAGGAATAAAAAGACGTACGGTTAAAGATATATATATTTTTCCAATGTCCCATGGCTTAAGATGTCCTTTTTAATACCCCATTTCAATCCTAGTTTTGATATTATTATTTATAAAGAAGGGGAAACTAAGGTATAATTAAAATTAAAATTAATAAAATATATATTTGGGTGAATTAATTCTTTTTAAAAGACGTATGGTTGGTTAAAGTGTATATTTTTTCAATGTCCCATGGTTAAGATGCCCTTTTCAGATACCTCATTGCATTCCTAGTTTTAATATTATTATTATTTATAAAAGAGGGGAAACTCAGGTATAATTATAAGTAATATTAATGAAAAATATATTTGAGTGAATTAATTTTTTAAAATTGATATCAGTATATTATAATAGGTGGTCAAACTCGCTCCACTATGAGTATAAGAATTAAAGACACTCATAAAGTTTTAAACCGATGGTATTTATAAGTAGAATTTGATATTATATTTTAATTTATTTTAGAAATTAATTAGTAATAAAATATTTATATATTTAAATAAAGTTTAATGTTTATTTTGGGTATTACTAGATTCTATTATGAGGTAAGAGTTTTAAAAGCTTTGAGTGGTTGTTAGTCATTGGAGTTTGGTTGAGTGGGGATTAAGAGTTTTCATAAAATAGTGATAAATATAGATAAGTGTATGGCTAAGTTTTTTAATGCATTGATAAATGTTACTTATTTTATTTATTTATTTTTATTTTTATTTTGTTTTATTTTATTTTTTGAGATGGGTAATGGGGGAGTTGGAGTCTTATTTCTTATTTATTTATATGTTGAATATAAAAATGGAATTTCATAATTTAACTAGGTGGTTGGCTTGTTAAATGCTCTTCAAATGTCATTTTGATAGCTTTGGCCATTAAAGTGAAGGTGACGCTCACTTTACTCTCACTACAATAAGTTACACCTTGAAATTCTACAAAATTTCCCTCCACCTTATAGTGCTTAAAGAGTTGACAAACCATGTTGAATTTTACCCATTAGTTTAGGGAGAGAATGGGGAAAAAGAGGATGATCCAATAGGCAACCCTATCATTCCAATATTTAAGGAATTCAATTCATGGAATAAGATAGATTCAAGAGGGGTTTACAAGATAGTCTATATTGAAGGAGGTTTCATATGGCTATTTTAGATCTTGAGTATACATAGTGGATGTAACAAAAGAGAGGATTTCTTTGTCACTAATAAACGATGAAATGGTATGATACTTTAGAAAAGGGTAGGTTCTAAGGCTACCTTCCACCACATCCATAAAGGGGAGGGGAGTATGAGAGAGTCTTGAATGCCTTTCTGATCACCTTGAATAGATTCGAAAAGTGATGATGATGGAAATTAACTTCACCCCTCCATAAGCTCAAAATGTTTAGTGGTTGTAACATTTTGGAATGAAATTTTGGAAGTCCCTTCCCTACCTCATTTTTTCAATGTGACCTCATTAAGGGATTCTCCTTGATTTTTCAACTTGTTTACATTAGAGTATCTTCCTTAACATACATGATAGAAATGAGTCTAGGTGAATTGTTAAATTATAGATTTTTTTTTTTTAGATAAAGTCCTTCAAGTAATGAAGCAACATTGTTTTCCATTTTTTATTGTAGAGCATTGAGGACTAGAAATGAATCTTCAATAATTATTATGACAATTCATGATGAGGTTAGCAAGTATTTTTAATGCTTGAAATTTTATCAAAATTCAACACCATTTTTTATGGTAACACCAAGGCCCCATGGATATTGTATCACTTTCTCCATCCAAGGCATCAATCACCCTATGCATCATCCTAAGGAAAAAAAAAATTATTAAAGGAAAAAATGCTAAATTAAATTTATTAAATTTTGTTTGGTAAAATAGCTAACTTATATTGTTGACAATGATATGCTTAGGGGATAAAGAATATAACGAAATTTGGTGAAAATTTTTACATATGTTTTTTCTTTATTTAATTTTCAAATATTAATGATAAAAATTAAAATATTTTTTATAAACCCAAGGATAAAAATAAATAAATAGCATAAAGACCAAGAAATAATCATGGACAATGAATTTTTACTCTAGAAACCATTTATCAGAAAACCAATTACAAAGATATATCTTCCATTAACTTTGGTCAATTTGACCTAGTAATCAAAGAAAAATCCAAAGCCAACACCAATTATTTGAGGAATTTTACAATGGAGAACACCTATCCTATAATTAAGCACCATCACATCAAATTCCATTGGCCCATAAACTACATATAGTAAACCCATCATTGACCAAATCAAAGTTATCTTAAGTATTATTTGATTGAGTCAATGTTAACCCAACATTTTCCATTTTAAAATTGACTTTAAATAATCTCTTATCCCCCTAAAATGTTATTAAATATATTTAATAACATATAGGAATAGGTATACAACATGGTCCCCTTAATTCTATCTCTTGGGTCTACATATCTACCTTACACCAATGAACCAATAATGATAGGGGTTGGAATGCCTAAATATGTCTTACAATAGTATTCTCATTCACATATGATTAACTTACAGCTCCAAAATTCTTGCAAAATGGTAGGGGTGCACATGCCTAAAGACATACTATAATAGTATTCTTATTCATATATGATTAAATTACAACTCCAAAATGAATTCTTACAATTTCATGCTTGAACATGTGATGCTTGAAGCATTTACTAGCTTCATTGCATTCATTGCTCCTACTCTAAATACAATTACATATTCACCAAGTTTATTTCCATAGTTGACAAAACCATCACAAGTTGTAACACAACTCATAGAGGTACCATTCCTCACACATGGAGTTAGAAGGAAATCACATAAGCATACCACTCCAACAATAGTATTCATACTCTAATAACAAGGCACCACAAACTAACCATGTTATTACAAATGGGATGTGTGAATATATAAAACATAACCTTTAAGTACTATATATGTTTCTAATTTTTCCACATAGCATGAAATCCCATTTTCATGTCTATGTTACATATATTAGGTTTCCAGCCAAGTTCCATAGTGGAAAAAAGTGAAGATCATGGGCATGCGTTTTGATGGGCCTTATAATTACCTTTATAATTGTTTAGAAAGACAACCAAAGGTTTGTGCATATAATTTTCAACCCGAGACTCATATGGAACTTGCGAGTAACAATGAACTTTATATGCATATCACACTTTCTACTTTCATTAGTTTTTTTTGTAGTTATAGTATCAATGATAACTTTTTTAGATGGAGTATAGGAAGTTCACTAGCTTGACAATGTTCTACAAAATAAGTAAAGTGACTAAAGCTACTTCCAGGAAAGTGAACACACTTGTAGGAAAGTAAACACACTTGTAGGAAAATAAACACACTTGCAGGAATTTAAATACACTTGTAGTAAAGTAAACACACTCATAATAAAGTAAAAACACTTGAAAAAAGGGACGGTTTTCTTATGCAAATTTTAACCATTCACAGAAAAGGAAACACATATGTTGGAAATAAAAGCAACAAACTTGCATAATTGAAATAGTACACTTCTACCCAGTGGGCTTGGGAGGCTTATCATTGTAACCCCCAACATAGGTAGAACAATCCACATAGGAAGAAATGAATAAGTACTTTGCCAAGGTGATCCCTACTTTTACTGAGACCGAAAAATGTAATGATTGCATTGAGCGAATGTGTACAACAACATAAATGGATGCAAACCAATCTAAATTCAAGCATGTCATATTAGAAATAAACATGAATAATCAATTGCATAAATAAATTTATAAATAAATAAATACATCTATGTTCAAATAATTAATTGCATAAATAGAAAAAATCGCACAACCTGAAATTAATTATAGAAGTAAATAAAATAAATTCTACGCGAATAAATAATTGAGCAGTTAAATTACACAAACAGAAAAGAAAACTATATAATTTATACAACATTGTCATATTGGAATGGATCCCGCCTCCATAGAACAAAGTGTTAATATTTATCAACACTTGTTACATTGACAACATAAATTAATTTAATTAACTAATATAATTAAAAGAAATTAATCTTTCATAAATATTTAAAAGAAAAAAAAATAATCAAATTAATTAATCATACCATACAATTTGAAAATTATAAACTACAATTAAAATTAAATCTTAATATTTAAATTATTTCATTATGAGTTGGACATTGCTCTAAGAGTCCTCCCCATGGAATAAGAGAGGAATTCATCCTATGCACAAGTTTTGTTTTAACAATAAAATAACAACCAATAAATGAGATTCACAAGTTTATCATATGGTTTGCTAACAATTAGGAAGCAATAAATATGTCTCCATAAGTTTCTTATGTGGTCTGCTAATAATTAGTAAACCATAAATGGCTCATAGATAATTCTAAAATAATTTTTAACAACTCAATAAATCATGTCCGATATTGATCCAAATTGAAAAAATGGAACAACAACTATACAATATCATCAACTCAAATTTCCAATGAGATCAAGGTTTTATTGGCTCATGTAACGATGTTGACTCGTGGTTTTGAGAGTTGTAGTAGTGATTTGTAGCACGAGAGTTGCATCAATGAGTTTTGATGGCTAATGGTTCTAATGTCAACTTATAGTTCTAATAGTTTCAACAGTAAGTTACGACACTAGAATTGTAGCAGTGAGTTTTTGCACCAAATGTGTAACAACGAGTTGTTGCACCAAAGTTGCAACAACAAGTTTCCACACCAAAGTTGCAGTATCAAGTTGTAGCATTAGAGTTGCAACAACGAGTTGTGGCACCAATGTTGCAATAGTGACTTACAACACCAAAGTTGAGGTAGTGAGTTTGTTATAGGTCGATTTGGCCGTCATCCCCCATGACCTGGTCAAACTGGACATCATCCCCAAGACCAATGAAATAGGTCTATCATCCCCTTATATTTCAGTTGCTATATGCCCTAAGAGAAGAACAATTCATTTATGGCTTCTATTGTGATATTTCCAAGGTTTGAAGTATATGTTATATCACTTATTGACTCACCAACGCGACCTCTGAAGGGACTAACTGCATTGCAATGCAAAATTCCCCATTCAAGGGTGCACTGCAATGCACTTCCCGACATTCAAGAGTGTGGTGGACATTTGGGAGCGGAATTCTCATTGTTCCAAGAATCTCCACATAGCCAGTACCTTCTAGAAGAGTCCATATGTGTCAAACTTTGAATCCAATTGTCCATCTAACACCTCTAAATTTGGGAACTTGTCTTGCCTATTATTAGAAAGTCATTCATTGAGAAACTACCATCAGTTTCCCTTATAAATTGAGCACTCATTCTAGTGCTAGGGAAGGAAGAAAATTGGTAAAGTTATGTTGTTGGATTCTCATTTGAGAGAGTGAAAGTACTGATATGTTGTTGGTATGTTGTTAGATGTGATGAGGATGGAATGAAGCTAGTGTTGGTTGGAAACAAATTGATCATTGGTTGAAACCTCCCCCTTCTAATATTTAATAAATATTGTTGTTCATTTTCCCATATATATTTATTTATTTCTTGTGCAATGGATTCTTGAATGATATATGTATTTCATATCTAATCGATTTGATTGAGTAATATAAGTAGATATATGTATATTGCATGTTGTTTTTTTTTCTTTGTTTGTGTTTGCAGAAATCGATCTGGAAATTCAAGTTGGATTGAAAGCAACAACAACAGCGACAGAAGGAGAAGGAGAAGTGATTGAATCACAAGTAGGCTCTTTCACCATTCTGTATATCTGCTTGTTTTAGAGAAAGTGATAGTAATTATTTCCTCTGTTGTTCTAAGTGACTAGCACCACGCTTAGGGAATTTGGTTTATCCGTAGATCACAATTCTGCATAACGAATTGGCGACTCCGTTGAGGAAATTTTTATCATTCCACGTGTTTTTACCTCTGCTTATCCTCATCAGTAGCATCTACTTTCAGTTATTCGGCATTTCAATTAAATAATTGCATTAGAAGTGTGTTTTGTTGTTTTTTTTTTCAATCCCTGCTACGCCCAACGCACCGTTGGTCAAGACACAGTGCAGTGCACTACATTGTCTCCCACTCAGGGGTTCTCTACAACGTTGTCTCCCCTTAGAGACTATGTTGGCCCCTCAACCAACCAAATTTCATCTAAATTTTCCATTGCTATCATTCTTAGCCATTTGTTTGTTGTATTCTCAATTGTCTGATACCTCTTAGAGACCAATAAACTTTCTTGATTCTTCCTCCTTTGAAAAGTAAATTTGTTCAATGTCTCTTTAGTATTTATTTATCATTGGAAAATCAAATTCAAAGTATTTTATTTATGCATTAAATCAATTTTATTTTGTAAAGGAATTTTTTTTTTCATTCCTCGTTTCCTGTAGGAAAAAAATGTAGTTCCATTCTTCATTTTTTCCTAAAAGAGAAATCGTTGTTTTATTCCTCATTTCTCAAAGAAGAAAACAGTTGTTTTATTGATTGATGCATATAGTTTCCTTTCTTGCATTCACATTAAGGGAACTGAAAAGAAAAACATGCATGTGCATATACTGAATTGTGTGTGTTGCATAGGAACAAGTTAAGAAAGTTGCATTTTAGTTTGTGCTCTTTGTTGTTTGCTATAAAAATGATTGCTCTTTCCCTCAGTAGTTAGGATTTTCATTGAAAATGATAAATTGAAAATTTTGGTTATCATTTAGTTTGCATTTTTAGTAATTTCCATCACATCATGCGGTGAAACTCAAAGACAAACTTTAAACCAGATCAATTTGCCTAAGAGAGTGTTGGAACATTAACGATAACATTTAGAAGGTCTAGGCTGGATACATGTCATGGCATCGTTAAACATAGTAGCTATCACTAACTTGTCTACAATAAATTCTGAGTGTGATACCTCACTCCACATACATAAGTATATCAGAGCTCTTCCACGTACCTTTGGGTATATATGGCAGTGTTCTAGTACGAAAATTATAAGGGGGTGCTCTCAAGGTGCGGCTTCGCATTAGACAGCGCTAATACGGACTTGGGCCTCCATGTAACTTAGGGTATATTTGGGAGGAAAAATTTAGGTTTCTATCCATCCATAGGTAACTGACTTGATCGCCTTGTAACTTTTGATACACCGAACACAACATTTGGGGAGATTGCTTGCCCGTACTTCTCAGTTCGCCAAGAGGTATTCTGTAGTTCAATATTACATGGTAAACCTTTTTCCTAGAATTAGCCTATTATTTTGTTTATTTGTTTTGTTCATAAAATAAATTAGTCATCATGGAATAAAAACATCATTTTCCCCATCGTTTATGTAGAAAAACACTTAAACCACCTTTACCATCGGAAGCCATCTCTGGTCGACAAAGGTGACATCGTTATACCAAAAATAGTACTATCCATACCTTTGGTGCGACATCATCCTCACGTATACCAGAGTCGTCTCGAGCTATTTCTACAAATCCTGGTTCATCTATTATTGTCGAGACAGAGTCCTCACAGCTACCCTTGGTCACGATCCATCCAATCAATGATACCATACCTCCCAAACCCGACGTTGTTCAACTTGAAGTTGATCTAGATCCTATCATTCTTTTACTAGAACATCTGAATCCTGAAGTTGAACAATCAGAAGTTGTTCCTGGATTGGTCACCCCACAATCTATTGTAGCCATTGAGTCTCCCATATCATGCAGTGAACCTCCTGAAATATACTTTGAACCTGACGAAGAAATCCTTCCAATTGGTTTAATTTTGATTGAAGGAATTCCACAAGATGAAATGCCTTCAAATCCAACTCATTTTGGATTGGACCTTTATCTTTACGAGACTTTTCCTCAATCACCTTACTCTGCTTTCTTTGATCCTGTTTCTATTTGATTTCTCGTAGATCCTGTAGGGTATACATTGGGTCGTATAACCATGCCTGAGCCAACATCTTTGATTGGACCATCTATTCTAGTTGAGACAACACTTGCTCTTGCTACCCCATCGATGTTCACAACATCACCAGAGTCACATTTATATGGTGGTCCTTTTGTCCCACCTGGTTACCAATCTTTATCTGGAACCTTCTTTGGTACATCCTCAAACCCATGGACTTCACCAATGTCATCATCTGGTATTATATCTGGTATATCTCTAATGAGTACTGAGCGAATTGATCCTTTATATACATCATTAAGGCAATATCAAGCTGGTCCATCTGGGTATATTCCATCCAGTAAAAATTCAACTGGACTCTCGGAATTTGGAGAACAATATTTTCCAGCTTATTATACTCCTCATGCTGGGGGGAAACCTATGGTCACCCATTTCAATAGTACTCTATCGTTATTTGGTCATCCTAATGTAAAAATGAAGTTTTGTCAGTGGTAACCCACTCTACCCATCCAACCAGAAACGGTTATACAATCATATCAACCGATTCAACTTATTGCACCCACATCTACTCCACTTGTTAATACATCTTTACCCCTGTTATAGTCTCAAAGTGGTGTACCTCAATCGTCTCAAGTGGGTCCTTCAACCCAATACCCTCAAGTATTAGGCCCTCAGACTCCAACTCCTTCAGTTTGTTTACAACAACCTCCTGTATCCGGAATTATTTATTCACAAGCTAGATTACCATATTATGGGATGTCGCAGCCTCAACCGGGTTATACCTATTCACAACCGAATTCGAGCTATTCAATTTTGGGTTACAATTTTGGTGGATAGACACCTTGGCAGCCACAAGTGCAAATGAAACAACCTCCATTTCAATAAGTAGCGTACCCAGGTTTTGGTCAATAGAATCCCAAGCGTTTTCTTATCAAAACAACCCCTATTTGGGTTACCAGTAACAGATTCCTTATGCTGGTGCTCAAAGGCCTATTACCCAAGAAATTCCATCATACCATGGCTATGCTAAACCCGACTTAAATCGACAGTTTCCCTTTGTTGCAACTTTGCAGTTACCGGATTTAAATCATCTTACCAATGATCTAATCAACTATGCTCCTTGGTGGCCGGTGATACCTCATAAATTACCCTCGGATATTCCTAAGTTCAATGGAAACCCTGGGGAAGACTCATCGTTGCATGTTATGACTTATCATTTGTGGTTTTTATCTAACTCATTGAACTATGACTTCGTTCAACTACGTCTTTTCCAGTGTATGCTCATTGGTCCTGCCGCGAAATGGTACATTGAGTTACCAAAAGCTTCATTTGATAATTTCACTTGCCTAAATACTATATTTTTGACCC
This sequence comes from Pinus albicaulis, assembly GCA_034641835.2. Taxonomy (NCBI): domain Eukaryota; kingdom Viridiplantae; phylum Streptophyta; class Pinopsida; order Pinales; family Pinaceae; genus Pinus; species Pinus albicaulis. The sequence goes on along the minus strand of CM076572.1, from coordinate 146,848,853 downwards.
ACTTCCAGTTACCCATACAATATGAAACTGGAACGGAACTCTTAACCAATTTTAAACAGACTAATTCTATAGACATTTTTATCATATTCATGAGTGGTGTCGTCGTCGTAGAATGGTCAAGGAATTTTTTCCTAATCAGCTCCTTGCTGAGTGGTTCATTAAGTCCATATTACCATCTATAACTGAGGATGTGGCTAAGGGTGGAATATTCACCGAATAGCAGGTCATTTCTCATGCCCAGTACTTAGATTTTATTTATACTCAGTCTGGAACGCTCTACGAGAAAATTCCCAATGCATCACGATATAATTTTAGTGTTCTTACTCCATCTAAGGACTCTCATGTCAGCGACGGTATGATCGATACTGCAAGCACACATCACTCTACTGCATCTGATCCTGCACATTCTTTCTAAATTCATGTCGTGTCATCTGACAAAAGAAAAAGTGACAAGAAACCCGAAAGTAAGAAAAAGGGGAAATCAAAGAAAAAGAAAACTTCTACCCTGCAGGAAAGATCATCTGATCAACAAACTAGAAATTGGAAACCTCGTTACCCTTGCATAATATGTAATGAGGAGCACTTTGTTTGAGATTGTCCTCACCACGCCGAAGTCTCAAAATTGATTAAGACCTCGCATGCATCTATTGTGTTGACAGATCCATTTCCGAATCCAGACACAAATATGGTTGCTACAGATCCAAATTCTAGTTCCCAAGTGCTTATGCATTCCATTGCGAAGCCATCGACTAATGCTTTTTGTCAACGTGTAATAAAGATTACGGTAGTCAAGATACTTATCAAGCTACTACCTCGATCATGAATCCATCTACGAAATATATTCTGCCAACTACTATTCTTGAGTTAACAATAAAGCCACCAAAGGGAGTCATCCATAAATCGACTTTCAATCCTCGAGCCCAAGCTGCTCAAAATTATAATATAGTTGAAGATTTGGCTCAATCCCCTTCAGCTATGTTGACGACTGAGGTACTTCAAAATTTTCCCTCCCAGAAATAGGCTTTGTTGTCAGCAATTGGTGGAATCAATCCGAAAGATTCCAATCTTGTAGTCTTTAATCATACGGGCTATGTTCCACAATTACTAGTAGAATTGGAATTATCAGTCCAATTAAATGTTCTCAATCACCTCGTTCATCGAACTATTATTGATGAGGGAGCATCTACGTGCATTATGTCTCTAAACTGCTAGAAGTCACTTGGCTCGTCGTGCCTATCTCAATCGCCTACGACATTGAAAGCTTTTTATGGACGTACATATCAGCCTTGCAATATCATCAATAGCCTACATGTTGAAATAGGGGGAAAAATAGTAAATGTTGAATTTTAGGTCATTGATTCTACATATTTTAGAATGATTTCCTTTCCACATAAAGGTGTTATCACAGTCATCAATCAAATATCCTTCTTTGCCTCCAGTTCCCAGGTAACTAGAAGCGTTCCGTTAATTCACGCACCTCAACTAGCACTTCAGAACATTGGTGTAAGACTCTTAAAGGATTCTTCCATCATGGGAACCTTTTCTTTACCACCTTCTGCGATGTTAGCAGAAATTGTAAACATAAAGACCTGCTACATGATATCTTACACTCCATCTGGCTTACAAAATATTACAGGTGATTCTGAAGTTGTTACGTAGGATGAATTTATGCCACCCATCCATATTGAGCTGGCATAGCAATCAATCTACATGGCTTGGGCGACGAATCTGAAATCATCATCGTCGGTCATTTGGGTTGATCGTTCAGTAGATTTTTGTACTCCATCTAATCCTTTTTTTTCCACTTTCTCGACAGATCAGAATATTATGGAATCCATGATGCCAGAAGGAGAACCATGGGAAGATCATCAATATCATCCTTCCCATATTCAGGATTACAAAGAAGATAATCTTATTGAAGTATATCACACATCGATCAAAACATTCCTTTCGAATTCTTTTCCCATTAATATAATCGAATCCAAGCGAAATTTATCAAATATTGAAGAAACCATTTCTATCGCTATTTCAACCAAACTCAACGTTGTAGAAAACATTCATGTCAGCGTGTCTTGTTCTCCATCAGAAATCGAAACTTATCGCTCTCTCTTTCATGAATTTCATGATATATTTTCTTATTCTTACGATGAAATTTCAGGCATAGATACCATTAACATGTACCTTGATGTCAAATTGGTACGTTAACGCCTTCGTCCTATTCATTTGAAGAAGGTCGTTGTCATTAAAGAAGAAGTTGAAATTTTTTTGCATGCTGGTTTCATTTACCCCATTCCGCTTACTGATTGGGTTTACAACATTTTTCCTGTCATGAAGAAACAAGGAACAATTAAAGTATGTGTTGATTATCGGGATGTTAATCTTGCTTGTCCAAAAGACAACTATCCTACTCCCTTTATCAACTATATTATTGAAAATTGTGCTAGATGCGAAATATTTTCGTTCATCGATGGATTTTCTAGCTACAATCAAATCATTATCTGCCCAGAGGACCAATATGAGACAACATTCATCTGTCCGTGGAGAAAATTCGCTTATCAGAAACTCCCATTTGGTTTAAAGATCGTTGGGGAAAATTTTCATAGAGAAATGGATTATGCTTTTAATGACATCAAGCACATTGTTCAACCTTATCTAGACGATTTACCCACGCATTCACGAAACCGGACTGATCACCTGATGCATTTGAGAGCTATCTTTCTATGCTATCAAGACTAAAAAATATGCCTCAATCCACATAAATGTGTGTTTTTTGTTGGTTCTAGTTGTTTTCTAGGTTTCTTCATCTCAAAATAAGGAATTTGAATCGACCCACTAAAGGTCCAGTTCATTCTTGATTTTCTTGCGCCATGAAATTTTCTTCATTTACAGAAACTTCAGGGAAAGGCTAACTTCCTAAGGAGGTTCATACCCAACTACGCCAAAATGGCTAAAGGATTTACTCAGCTCTTGAAAAATGGGATTCCCTTCCATTGGGATAAGGTTTCACAAGTTTCTTTTGATGTTGTCAAGGATACACTTGTCTGGGCGTCATTAATGTATCCCCCAAATTATCAGAGTGATTATTTCTTATATATCGCCGCGGTTGATACGACCATTGCTATGGTATTGTTTCAAGAAGAAGATGGGATATAACATCTAATATATTATTTGAGTCGTAATCTCAATGATACGGAAGTTAAGTATTCACACGTCGAAAATATCACCTTGGCAACCATTGAATATGTCCAAATATTTCGCCACTACATCCTGTTTCGGAAGACCATTTTCATTTCGGATTGCAACCCTATGACTTACATTCTGTCACGTCAATTGATGGGGGGGGAGTATTCAAAATGGATTGTCATTTTACAGGAATTTGATTTGGAATTCATGAAATCCAAGTCAAAGAAGTCTTTATTTTTGTATGAGCTTACCTGTGACCTTCCCTCTAATAGTACTGCTACTACATCGGAACCATCAATTCCTGATGTGTCTCTGTTTCTAGTCGGATCATCTGATCCTTGGTATGGGGATTTTATCATTTATCTCCAGACCCAGACTTCTCAGCCTGATATCTCTCGCTCTGAACAATGATGTATTTGATACCAAGCCAAATATTATCTGATCCTCGGTGATACACTTTATTGTCGTGGTTTCAATACGATTTTAAGAAGGTGCCTCACTCATGAGGAGGCCGAACATTTTTTAAATGACTGTCATGTTGGGGCTTGTCATGGGCACTTGTCTGGATACGCTATCATGCAGAACATACTCCACACGGGTTACTTTTGGCCTACCATATTTCGTGACTGCATCCTCGCGGTCAAAGTTTTCATGCGTGCCATATATTTGATCATAAATTCCGCAAACTGCCCACACCGATACATCTTGTTATCGCTGTGGGACCATTTTCAAAATGGGGCATTGACTTCATGACCTGAAACCCTCATTCATCTGGGGGGCATGGTTATATTATTGTCGTAGTAGAATAATTTATCAAATGGGCCAAAGTGATGCCTACATTCAACAACACAAGTGAAATAGTTTCATTATTATTTTTCAATCATATCATCTCATGGTTTGGTGTTCCATAGGCTATAGCCATAGATCATGGTAAGCATTTCCGGAATCACATGATGAATGATTTTACTGCCAAATTAGCACTGTTGCATGATAGTTCTACTCCTTATTATCCACAATCCAATGGACAAGTTGAGGCTATTAACAAGATTCTTAAACGAATGCCTCAACAAATTATAGGAGTTCATAAACGAAATTTTCATTTGATACAGTACTCGGCTTTGTAGGTGTACCGAACCTCGATGAGAAATGCGACCGGATTTACCCCCTTTCAATTGGTGTATGGTCTGGAAGAAATATTTCCTAACCAATGTGAAATACCGTCTTTAAAACTTGCAATTGACTTGTTACCTATCACCTCTTCTAAAGAAGCACGTCTTTTTAACCTCATCCATCTTGATGAAACACGTCGTGAAGCTGCATTGGCTAACAAAGTTCATAATAGACGTATAAAGGCGCAACGACAAACATGTCTAGCCTTGCATCTTCTCAGAGGGTGACCTCGTCCTTCTTTATGATTAGGAAGTTGATGTAATAGGTACAGGGAAATTTGAGTCATTATAGCATGGGCCCTATATTGTCAAAATATTTCTTAATAAGGGCGCCTACGAGTTGGTAGATTATGATGGAATTCCATTGGCGCAGCCCCGAATTGGCTTGTATCTGAGCGTAGTGAACTTTTGTATTATATTGTATATATGTTGTTGATTTTAATTTACTGTCTTAGTTTGTTTTTCAATAGTTTTCTTGAAATCCAACACTACATTGTATGTTCCTAAGAGTTCGACTTTTGGAAATACATTTTCATTTTATTCAATATCAACACATTTCCATAAACTTGAACACATTAACTAATTCCATAGTGAATTATGTTATAAACAGATATTTGCAACACATCTAAAGACATATTTTCAATTCAAATCACATAATTGAATAGGATTGTGCGATAAACATAGGAAATCACTGAAAACAAATAGATATATAGTTATAGGTTTTTACAAAATTTATGCCCAAGACACATTGGTCATCCGACCTAAAAATTTATGCAAAATGTAAAAATTAAACTAGTGATGCTCATGATAACATGCTACTGATCTATTGATCCTACGCAATAACTGCATCCAATGGTTAGTAACGCTAATAGTATGGCGTTGTAGTCTCTGTTAGCCACCTATAAAAATTTTCATATCAAATGGTGGCTAAATCATTTTTGAAGCCTTCAAGAAACAATTTTATTTCCAAAAATTGTTGCTTCTTGAAGTCATATGAAGATGACTTATCCTCAAGTTAATCTTCACTATTGTTTCCCTCATAACACTGAAAAAAATCTGCTGATTACCAGAGGAAAAGACTGCTGAAAAGTTCCATTTTCCCTCATTTTCCCTTCTCCTTTTCCCTTCTCCATTTCATTCATAAAACATTTCATTTACCCCTCATTCCCTTGAAATTCCCTTAAACCTTTGAAAATTCCTTTGGAAGGTTTAAAAACCCCTTTTTCCCCTTCTACCGAAAGCCAAAAAGCATTGAAAACCTCTCATTTTGGCCTAAAAAACCCATTTTTTTAACTAAGGCCCTAAGCCCCTTTGGCCTTAGCCCCCAGCTCCTTTTTTTGCATAATACCCAGAGCAGTGACAAGCAATTAATCCCCTTTAGCACAATCGCAATCGGGGTTTCTATTCTTTTTGTTACCTTTTGCCTTTAAAAAGGTTTCCGATGCGATTGGCCCCTTTTCTTCTAACTCCTGATTCCTTTGAATTTCCATATAACCTCGAGCCCCATAATCAGATGCTAAACACCATAAAAAACCCTCCCCGAAACAAAATTTCCTTTTTATTTTATTAAAAACCCCATTTTCCATGTTATAACGAAACCCGACGGTTCATTGTCTTGGCTCATTCTTGACCGTTGATCTAAGACCGATCAATGGCTGTCGAAATCTCGCATCGCGAAAATTAATTGAGCGCATTTGAAAAGCCCCTTCCTTTTTTCGATTCTGATAAGCCCCATTTGGTTAAACCCCTCAACCACTTCCCCACCATATAACCCGCGCCCAAGACCAAGCGATTAAGTCCCGAGCGCTAATCGCATTGGAGTTTTTTTAATTGAACATATTTTTAGTTATTGCCCCCCTCCGATTGGCCACCTTGCGATGGCTTCCTAGCCATTGATCTTCCTCGCCAGGCCCAGATCTGACAGCCCACATTTCTCTGTTCATAAGCCCGCATATCCACCTTTGGTACCCGTAACTTAATCTTTGGTACCCATAACTTAATCTCCGCCGTTGATCTAGTTCTAAGATCAACGGTCCTTACTCAATCGCATCGTGAAAACCATTGTGCCTTTCCTCTCCCCTCCTCCGATTGTGATCTTTGTGATTCAATCTAGACTGTCAAATCCACAAGAACCGACAGCCCAGATTAATCAACACTCCGCCCATTTTTCTCCGCTTTTGTCCCTCATATTCATTTCTAACCGTCGATCTCTCCTAATATCTAACGGTCCACATATAATCACATCGTAATTTTTCTTTGTGCCTTTCCTTTCTCCCTCGCCCATTGGTGACCTTGCGATAGGATCTAGGCCGTCCATCTCATACATCCGACGGTCCAGATTGAAGCTTAGCACCCTTTGTTAAAATTCATGAAACCTCGTTGTATAAAGTTTTCGATGAATATCCACCATTGATCTCTGCGGATCAATGGCTCACATTAACCCAAACTCTGCCCACCCCTCGCCTCATATTTTATTCCATTAACCCCAAGATTAAATCTGAGCCATTGATCTGTTTCATCCAATAGTCCATATTTAACCCGATAGGCCCAAATCATTTTGGACCTACCGCCCCCATTAATTAATCTCGATCGTCGATTCCCTGATCTGACGATCCATATTAAAACCACCTTGACCCTGCCCGACCTCTTTTCGCCCATGCATCTCATCACCATCGCGCTCTCCTCACGATCATTTGATCTGACACCCCAGATCTGATGGCCAGCGCACTGTTTCGCATAATTTTGAGTCCGATGGTTAAAATTTTAAAATCACGCAATATGGGTGGTTTTAAAAGGCCACGTGTCGGCTAGTAATGCATATCGCATTCAAAAAGGAAAAACCGCCTTTCGTCCTTTTCATCGCGCGACACCAGTGGATTTTATCGCCGAAACCACTTTTCCCTGTTTCCATTACATTATCCCATGTGTAATATCCACCGTTGATCTCTGAGATCTAACGGCTCAAATTTAACCTCGCCCTCAGTTCATCACCCTCTCCCCTTTGCTCCACAGAACTTCATCGATCAACCTCCACCGTTGATCTCTGTGGACTAATCCAATCCAACGGCCTAGGATCGTTCGGAAACCCCAAATTTCATTTTAGCCCTTTTTTCCTTTCATCAAAGGTGTTCGACCATTTTTCTTTATAATTTCTTTCGTTTCATTATAAAGTGGCCCCTCTGCATTATATATTCACAATTGATCTCAACCATTGATCTTTGTGGATCAACAGTTTTGACTTAATCTCCCCACCTTTTATTCAACCGCCTCCCATCTAACCCCATCGAGCAATCCTCGCCGTTGGATGCTTTCATCCAACATTCACGATCTAACCTAAAACCTCCAAAGCAGTTTAAGCCTTACCCCACAGGATTTTCTTAATTTTTCTTTGTTTGTGCAGGTCTTAATGGTTTTTCAATTATTTTAAAGGAAAATTGAAGGTCGGGGATGACGATCCCTCGGGCCTTATTCGCGAAAGAGATCACTCTGTAGGGTTCCATACCATGTTTCATCAGTGCCTCATGAGCACTGGTGCCATTATAAAACCTCTGTAACGCCTGCACATCAACAACACACAACAAAACTTAATCAAGCAAAGAGTATCAGTGTTAAAGGATCTAGTCACGACAGAGATGAAGAATTGAAGGTTTTTTATGCATTTTTGAGGGATTACGGCCTAAATAAACTATCTTAAAACCTAATCCACTCAATTAAACATAGTTTAAAGAACAGAAGATAGAAAATTCGGCATAATTAAGCCTAACACACATAATTAAAACAAATTAACAGTGTTTAAAGAAAAACTATAATATCTATCAGTCTGAGAAGCCTCCACTACCACATTAGAGGCTAATTGAATCCTCTCAGCTACCCAAAGCCAACTGCAACCTCAAAGCATTCAAAATAGGCCTAGTTATTTCCATAATAGAAGATATTCGCCTCAAGAAAACTGAACAATTATTTCAAATCAAAGAAACTAATTTGAACTGTTAACAGAGTTATTGCAAAGATGAGAAAGAGTTCTAAAGTCAAAAAACTCTGCTAAGAAGATAAAACAATTAATACAAACCCATTAATATAGAGGAAATATCTAAAATCTTCTCTATTGAGCCCCTTAAAGGCCGAGAAGCATTAAACTGTATTAATTGAGTTTATAGATCTTTTTTCTCATCCCACCTCCTCATTTTTCTTATAAAATCCCTTGAGGAGCACATTTTAAAGGGTTGGTTGCCGAACTTTGATATAATACTTGTGCTCGAAACTTTCTACATGTAAATAGTGTTTAGAGGCTCTTGAAGCTCTGTTTGTGATCAAATAAGTTAGGCTGAGAAGAGAAGATGATTGTTGAACTGAAACACTGGACTTGAATTTTGTAACTGGATTGACATCAATATACAAGCTGATTCTTGGGATCATGGTCTATATCACTGGTGAAGTACTTCTTTCTGTGTTATTGTTTTCCTTTCATGTATGCCATTTTTTCCACTTATTCTCTGATAAAGAACATCAAGCATAGAGTTAGGATTTACTATTTATAGTACCCTTCTCTGACTGATAAGCTTTATCTTTATGTTTTCCTCTAAATTGTGTGTTTAAGAATGACTTAAGTTAAGTGTAAACATTATCAAGGAATGTTGGTTTGTCCTTGTCTTGATGTGCAAAGCTTGAAAAGGATTTCTTGAATGATATTTTCATTATATACTCAGTAAAGTTAGATTAGAAAAGTTTATGGTTTTCCCTGTCTTCTAGTTTCTTTCTCCAAAGATAGTTCTGAAAGTTTCCCTAACAGTATGCTGAAAGTAGTTTAGATTTAGAAGTATCTTATCTGATCTTAGGCTGCACTTTGTTTCCTTATTTGTTTTCATCCCTTCTAAAAGTAATTATGTGGATTACTGGATTGTTTGTCTGATAAGTTAGGTTTAATACAAGCTTGTCCAAAGAAGTCTATGGTTAGCCCTGTCCTTTGGTTGGTTTTAAACAGTTACTTAAAATTCTTTTCTTGTTTGGAAAGACTGATAAATCCTAGTTGAAATTATTGTCTTTTTCCACCCCTTCAACACTTTTATTGTTCCATTCCATCATTTAATCTAAAAATATATTTTGATATATATGAATTTCCCCTTGGACCACTCTCGAAATTTTTGCACAATTAAACCCTTTAATGACTCCATAGCCCAATGGACTAAAAACCAGCGTCATATCTATCCTATCGGCCAAAGCTTGTTTTGATTGCTTGCATCTTCACCCCTTTGAAACTCTTTCATTTTAGGACTTTCCACTCAACTAAAAATCATGCTCAACCATCCAAAACCAAACAAAAACCCTTGTTCTTAATAACTAGCCTAATATCATACCCAAAAGCCTTAAAGATAAATCAATCATTGCACTTATAGAGAGATCCCTTTCTAGATTCAGGAGGGCTAGATCCTAGAATCCCAAAGTGGTTCCAATGTCCTCTCGATAGTTTTAGTCTCACCAATCTGCTGAAATTACGGGGAGCTAACATTTCTGGTGACTCCGCTGGGGATTTTGAGTAAAAATCCTTAAAACAAGACACTCAGTGTTTAGTGCAGTACAAGTAGCCCTCTTCAAGCACTACCAAGAAAATGGTAATCATGATATAACTTATGTGAATCAGTGACAAACTAAGCAAACCTTAGGATTCTCATAAGAAGCTTATCAAACCTTGAAGGATCAGCAAGCTTAGCCATAAGAGTAAACTTTCTTTGTCTCATCACCGTAGCTAAGTGTTGAAACATATTTAGAACACTCTTAGAACCCATAGGACTGAAAAACTCAAAAAACCCAAAAATATTTCAGATTGGTATTCAAATAAACATGGTGGTGGACCATAAAACCTTTTACCTCCAAAAGAGCTAAAAATTTCCACCTGGTGACTCCAAAATCCTAAACAGATCTTAAGACTCCACTAGGAAAACCCATTATCACCATAACATCATTTAAACTCAGTTTAGAGGACTTTAGGATTAAAGTTTTCTTGTTTAAAAGATCAGTTAGCCTTTTAAATATTGTCATATTTGGTTAAACGTTTCTTGTTTAGTTGGATCTAAAAACGTAGCATAGTGGCTCCTAGAAAGATCCATACAAGAGCATATCCTGACCCAAACCCTCCTAAGATAGTTGATAACCCTGAAAGGGTATTTAGGAAGTCTCCTAAGGCCAAATCTTCAACTGTTTTCAGATCACCTCATAGAGCTAGTTTTGTTCCTAAAAACCTTGCAGCTCTACAAGAATCTCAAGTTGACTTAAGAAATCCATTTAGAACTAGGTCACTTGAGGATTTAGATCCGTTAGATTCAGAGCCTTCGCTTTCATCCCAAGATAGAAGTGAACATCCTGGTAACAGAGAAACTACTCCACCTTATTTACATTTCCTACATAATTTTTGTTTCTCTCATCCAAGATCAGCTCAATTGTCTCTTGCTGGTCCATCCACTTCTGTTATCCACACATCCACTATCCAAACCACTTTGTTCCAGCCCACTTTCCCTCTTATCAATCCACCACTTGTAAACCCCCCACCTTTTCCAAAAACCTCCTATCATGGCAACATGGTATGCTCCCTTAGTCCTTCCTTTACCCTTAGTCAATCTTCCATAGGACTATCAGTCCAAAATACCATTGTATGATGCCATTAATACTACTATTGCTTCGCAACATGTGGATAAGATGAATGACTACTTTGACAGAAATGAGATTGATGATGAAACTGTCAAACTTAGACTATTTGCTCAAAGTTTAGGGGGAGAAGTAAGAAAATGGTTTAAAGGCTTAACCCCTCACAGTATTAATGATCTCCAAGCCTTCCATCAGTTATTCTTGAAAAAATGGGAAGTCAAGAAGAACCCTCTCCTAATACTTTCTGATTACAAAAATCTCCAAAGAAACATTGGGGAGAGTGTACAAGCTTATTGCACTAGGTTCAACAGTGTTTATAATGCCCTTCCCCCAGACTTAAAACCTCCACAAGGCTCAGCTTTAAACAAGTTTCCTGAGGGATTTGATCCTGAAATGGCCTATCAACTAAGAGAGAGAGATCCTTTAACTCTTGAAGATATGCAAAAAGGAGCTCTTGCTGTGGAAGTTAATTTAATGGAGAAAAGAGCAAGAATGAGGAATGAGAAGAAAGTGTCCTTTAGAGAGGAATCTACACCTTCCACATCTAGCTAAAAGATGGAAAGAATGATGGAGGAGATGATGAAAAAGATGAGCATACTTGAGATATAACAAGCAGGTCAAAACCAAACATCTCCTCAAAACAGAAATCAAAACCAAAATCACAATTTTAGGAGAAACCGGCCTCAAAACAGACCAAGGGAGGATGATCAACAGATCACTCCTCCTTTTCATCAAAACTATGTAAGTGAGGTTGGAGAAATAATAGAACAAATAGAGGAAGATGACATAAACATGTTGGGAGTAGATAATGATGACTTTGAAGTTCATTACAATAGAAAACAAGGTCTATACACACCTTATGATGACAAAAGAGCAGAAGATGAATTTTATTACCAGGAAATGGAAAATGTCATCATAGAAAGCACAAAGGAATATGACCTTAGGAGTAAAAGAAATCAGGAAACTCCCAAGACTAAAACTTCTGAAAATTCTGCAAAAAAAACCCTGTAAATAAACCCAAAGTTACAAAACAGAGAGACAAAACAGTGGCTGGAAATTTTGATAAAGGTAATTAAGAGAAAAGCACTCAAAACAATGAAAAACAGAGTGCAGATATTAGCAGTGCTAGTACCTCAGCTAATGCTCCTATTAAAACAATTCTAACCAATGTAAATAGATAAAATCAACAAGTTGATCTTGCTGATAAAATGGTGGTTAACAAAGCTGAAACAAACCTTGTAAGAACTCAGCTACCTTTCAGTTTGGAGTAGGAAATTGCCAAGGTAAAGATCTATGTTCCCCTTACTAAATTAGCCACCCAAAATGTGTATATATCCCAAATTTTGAAGGATTTTAACATAGAAGAGAATAATGACACTGTCAATCTTAATGATGACCAACCAGAACTCATATTTGGTCCTAAGATTGAGGGTAGATATAAAGAAGGACAGGTTCCTCCTTTTTATGTAAGTTTACAAATTCATGACAAGATTTTGCACAACACTATGCATGATTTAGGGGCCTCTTAGAATTTAATGCCCAAAGTTGTAATGGAGAGTCTCGGCCTTGAAATCACTAGACCTTATAAAGATCTTTACTCCTTTGACTCAAGCAGAGTGAAATGTTTAGGCTTAATCAAAGACCTCTGTGTAAACTTAGCACAAATTCCAACCAAATGTTTAGTAATGGATATTGTAATGGCTGATGTACCACCAAAGTAGGGTATTTTTTTATCAAGATCTTGGGGAGCTAAGTTACAAGGAACTATGCAGATGGATATGACATATGAAAATATCCCTGTTTTTAATCAAACTAGAAGACTTTACAGGGAGTCTCATATGCAATACATGGTTACTAGCCAAGAGAGACCACAAAACTCTCCTCTTTATCCTATAAATACAGTCCTTGACTCATTTATCCTTTTCAATGATGAAACATTCAGTGAAAAAGTGACCTTAACTGAATTAATGGCAGATAGAGAGGAGGAGGAAGACGAGACAGAACTGTCAAAACAGTTTGCTAAACCAAAAAACTATAGCAAACGAAACATAGTTCTAGAACTACAAATCATTCATCCATTGCTTTTAAACCTTGAGATTCAAGGAAGTAGTCCTCAACACAATGAAAAACCTAAGGAATTAAAAAAAATTCAACGAAGTGCTGATCTTCAAGAACAATCCGAAAGCACACTAGTTGAAGAGGATAACAACCAAACTGATGAACCCAAAATTAGTCCTCTTTGGAGTATGAACTTCGATGGGTCTTGCACTAAGAGCAATGCTGGTGCAGGCGTCTGGATACATAACATGGAAAATAATCACACTGAAGGCCATTCCTATAAAATAAATTTCCAGTGTTCGAATAACATAGCGAAATACGAATCCCTTCTTTTAGGCTTACACTTGTTGAAGAAATAAGGAGCCAAGAGAATTAAAGTTCATGGAGATTCAGATTTAATTGTCAAGCAAGTAAATGGGGAATATAGTTCCAAACACCCCAGACTTAGAGCCTACAGGAACGATGTCATGGATTTATTGAAAAATTTTGAGGAATCCCAACTTATTTTTGTCCCAAGAGAAAAGAATATCATCGCCCACAGTTTAGCTTTCGCTGCTAGAACATGTTTAACACCATTTGAAACCAAACAATGCACAACTCAAATTAAATTCAGACCAGCTATCCCTGATAAAGAAAAATATTGGCAAGTGTTTGATGGAGACAAACAGATAGAAGACTTCGTGCAGTCCAGAAATGAATTTGAACTACCAAGTTCAGATTCAGACTATGAAACAAATTGTCCTAGTGAGTGAAATCTACTTGATGAAGAAGAAGAGTCTCCAGAGATGGCTGATGTAAATCTGTTGTCTAACAAAATTTAAAACACAACATAAATTGTTGCAGAGTTAGAAAAAGAAGACTTAGAAACTCTACAGTCTAACAATCAAAGTTTGCCAAAGGGACTGGTCCCTTTAGAAGAATTGTTTGATTTCAATGATGTGGCCAAAAAACCGAAACTGGAGCCTGTGGAAAATGAAGTTGAAGAGTGTAATATATGCAGTGAACTAAAACCAAAGATGATCAAACTCTCTAAAACTTTACCAGCTCACATTAAACTGAAATACATAGAGTTGTTTAAAGAATTTTCTGATGTTTTTTCATGGAGTTACGAGGATCTGAAATCCTATGACACTGAAATAATTTAGCACAAGATACCTCTCAAGGAAAACCAAAAGCCATTTAAACAAAAACTGCGCATAATAAACCCTGTTCAGTGACCTTTGGTTGAGAAGGAGATCAAGAAAATGTATGAAGCTGGTATTATTGTTCCTATTAGATATTCAGAATGGGTGTCTAATTTAGTGTCAGCTAGGAAGAAAACAAGAAAGATTAGGCTTTGTATTGACTTTAGAGACTTAAACAAAGCCTCATTGAAGGACAACTACCCTTTACCCAAAATGGATCATATTTTACAAAGGGTAGTTGGTTCTAAAAGAATTTCTTTGCTATAAGGATTCTCAGGATACAAATAGATATTAGTACATCCCGATGATCAACTAAAGACAGATTTTACTACACCTTGGGGCACTTTCATGTATCTGAAAATGCCCTTTGGTTTAATGAATGCTGGTGCTACTTTTCAGAGAGCCATGGACACTGCATTCTAGGAAGAATTAGGCTACTTCATCATTATTTACCTTGATGATATCACTGTTTTTTCCAAAACAGATGAAGAACACCTAAAACACTTAAGAATAGTCTTTGAGAAATGCAGAAAGTTTGGGTTATCTTTAAATCCTAAGAAAACATTGTTTGGTCTCCAAGAAGGTAAACTACTTGGACACATAATATCAGAAGATGGGATAAAGATAGACCCAAAAATGATCGAAGCTATATTGCAAATCACTCATCCTCGAAACATCAAGGAACTTCAATATTTCATTGGGAAGATTAATTTCTTGAGAAGGTTCATACCCAACTTGGCTGAACTCCTTAGAAACATTACAAACATGCTAAAAAGGGAACAAGGAGTTAAATGGAACTTGGAAGCAAATAAATCTTTTGAGCTGGTGAAACAAGCATTAACCAAAACACTAGTTCTAATAAGTCTTGATTTTTCGAAAGATTTTTACATTTTCTCATTTGCATCAAAACATACAATAGCTGATGTCTTATTGCAGAAAAATCCACAAGGATAAGAGCAGCCCATTGCATTCTTTAGCAAGGAATTGAGAGATGCTCCTCTGTAGTACAACATTATGGAAAAACAAGCCTTTGACTTATTCAAAGCCTTAAAAGACTTCAGAGTTTACATTTTGCACTCTCACATCATTGCCTTTGTCCCAAACTCAGTTGTAAAAGACATCCTAACACAGGACCCAGATGGTAAGAGAGGTAAGTGGATAGCTATGATACTTGAATATGATTTAGAAATAAAGCCCACTAAACTCATTAAAGGCCAAGGTCTAGCTAGATTAATGGTTGAATCCAATTTTGAAGCTCTTGATAAAAACATGATAAATGCTTTAGATGAACAAGAGGAACTGTCAACTCCCATTATTGAAGACCATTTTATGAATTCCTCTTGGTATGTCGATATTACATATGTTTTGCTCAATTTGAATACATCTCCTGGTTTTTAAAAAACAAAGGCAAGGTTTTTAAAGTTAAAAGCTGTTAACCACTGCATTTTAGATAAATGTCTTTATTGGAAGAATGCAAGTGGGTTATTGATTAAATGTTTGCCTGAGAATGATGCAGAGAAGGTTAAGCACGAGTTCCATGAAGGAGAATGTGGAGGCCACCTCTACTGGAAGACAACAACCAACAAAATCCTTAGAGCTAGTTACTATTGTCCCGCCCTTTTTCTAGATGTACACAAGATGATAATTTCCTGTCATAAATGTCAACTCTTTGAAGACAAGAGAAAATTGCTGCCCTTACCTCTGCATCCAATCACTATTGAAGCTCCTTTTCAACAATGGGGACTTGACTTCATAGGAGAAATCCATCCACTTTCATCTGCCCAACATAGATGGATTCTCACTGCAATAGACTACTTCACCAAATGGATAGAAGCCATCCCTTCTAGGCAAGTCAATGACTCTATCATCATAAAATTTATTGAGACTCATATCCTCTCTAGATTTGGCTATCCTAGGAAGATCGTTACTGATAATGCAACTGCATTTGGATCCAAGAAGATGGTTGAATTCTGTCACAAATATGAGATAACATTAGGTCATTCTACTGCTTGTTACCCTCAAGGTAATGGACTGGCAGAATCCTCAAACAAGAGTTTGGTAAACATAAGGAAAACAAGAAGTCTTGGCACACAAAGCTAGTACATGCACTATGGGCTGACAGGTTAACACTTAAGAAATCTATTGCAATTTCACCCTACCAGCTTGTGTATGGAATGGATGAAATTTTTCCAACCAGCCTAGGTGTTCTAGTTATGAAGTTGATCCAAGAAGTGCAGTCTGAAGACAATGACATGATCAGAAGGATTAATCAGACTATACATCTTCAGCAAACCAGAGAGGAGGTTTACAACAGAGCATTACAAAAGCAAGAGAGCATCAAGAAGCTTTTTGATAGAAGGACAAAGGCCATCAATTTTAACATTGGTGACAAAGTGCTAAAGTGAGATTCAAGGAGAGAAGAGAAGGGAAAGCATGGGAAATTTGATAACTTATGGCTTGGCCCTTATCTCATTCATTCTACTATTGGTAACAATGCCTATTTCTTGTAGGAATTGAATGGAGCTGAACTGTTCGGGGGTCCTATCAATGGCAGGATGCTCAAACATTATTTCTCTTGACCCTATCATGTTTGGAATCCTTTTTATCTTTTTTCTCATTATAAATATTTCATCCATCATTGCATTCAAAGTTAGAAAAATCAAAAAGATAAAAAAAATAGAAAGAGAAAAGAGGGCAGATTGTAAAAACAAGAAAGGTACAGCCCCATACCAAAAAAGAGAAACAAAGTCTAAAAGTGTGCAAGCTCAAATGCCACTCCTAAAAACACACTTCTAGTTAGTCATATAGTTTAATCATGACTAATTAGTTTTTAATTTACTACTGATAGGTTAGTGAATTATATTTTCCAAACAACTTAATCTTGGCTTATCAGTTAGGTAGATTTGGATAGAAGAAAAAAGGTTCAAACAAGCTAAAAATCTGAACCTATGAGTTTCAAAAATAAGAATGACTCTAAAATGTTTAAATCATGAGTCAAAGATAGAAGTAAACTAGTTCTAATAAGCCCAAAACTTGAACCAAATAACAAAGAAAAAACAGCTCAAACAAACTCAAAAACAGAGCTGAAGAAAAGAGAAGGATGTTCCTAAAAATTTCAGATCTTAAGCCTTCGCCATTTTGATTTAATTTTCTACAAATAATTATCTATGTGCAGCTTGTTTTTATGCCATAGATCAGCAACAAGTTAGACTATTCAATCCTGACTTGTATGCTTTTTAAAATTTCTTTTTTTAGAAGTTAGAGAATAAAAATCTGTTAGATAGTCTAATCCTAACAGATAGTAGATTAGGTAGAGAAGCTTATGAACTCAACTGTTTAATCTGAGTTCGTGGAGAAATAAGAAGTAGACTTAGATTAGTTTTATGTTTTCAAAAAGAATAAAATGTTTGTGAAAAACGTTTTCCAATCCAAATGCACTCTTAAAGAAGAAAAAATGTTAGATCAGTAGGATTGGATAGGTAGAAAGCTTGTTTGATAGAGTTCCATTGTTTTTCATGGCTGCTAACATTATGAGAATAGAAGAAGATCATCCAAGTGAAGAAAGTTGCAGCCCAATGGATGAGGCATTGATCAGCCCCCCAGAGAATACAAGTCCGAAGTTCTTGACACCTTCAAGAAGGTGCCATCCCCATGTGGAGCCACTATTAGCCACCTATAAAATTTGTCATATCAAATGGTGGCTAAATCATTTTTGAAGCCTTCAAGAAACAATTTTATTGCCAAAATTGTTGCTTCTTGAAGTCTTATGAAGCTGACTTATCCTCGAGTTAATCTTCACTGCTGTTTCCCTCATAACACTGGAAAAAATCTACTGATTACCAGAGGAAAATACTGCTAAAAAGTTCCATTTTCACTCATTTTCCATTCTCCTTTTCCCTTATCCATTTCATTCATAAAACATTTCATTTACCCCTCGAACTGGACCGTCGAATCCACAAGAACCGATGGCCCAGATTAATCAAAACTCCGCCCATTTTTTTCCGCTCTTGTCCTTCAGATTCATTTCTAACCGTCGATCTCTCCTAAGATCTGACGGTCCACATATAATCGCATTGAAATTTTTCTCTGTGCCTTTCCTCTCTCCCCCATCGATTGGTGACCTTGCGATGGGATCTAAGCCGTCCATCCCATACATCCGACGGTCCAGATTGAAGCTTAACACCCTTTGTTAAAATTCATGAAACCTCGCTGTATAAAGTTTTCGATGAATATCCACCGTTGATCTCTGCGGATCAACAGCTCGCATTAACCCAAACTCCGCCCACCCCTCACCTCATATTTTATTTCATTAACCCAAAGATTAAATCTGAGTCGTTGATCTATTTCATCCAACGGTCCATATCTAACCCGACAGGCCCAACTCATTTGGGACCTACCGCCCCCATTAATTAATCTCGACCGTCCATTCCCTGATCTGATGGTCCAAATTAAAATCGCCTTGACCCTGCCCCACCTCTTTTCGCCTGTGCATCTCATCGCCATCGCGCTCTCCTCACAACCGTCCGATCTGACGCCCCAAATCTAATGGCTAGCGCGTTGTTTCGCGTAATTTTGAGTCTGATGGTTAACGTTTTAAAATCACACGATATGGGTGGTTTTAAAAGGCCACGTGTCGGCCAGTAATGCATATCGCGTTCAAAAAGGAAAAACCACCTTTCCTCCTTTTCATCGCGCGATACCAGTGGTTTTTATCGCCGAAACCACTTTTCCCCATTTCCATTTCATTATCCCATGTGTAATCTCCGCCATTGATCTCTGAGATCTAACGGCTCACGTTTAACCTCGCCCTCAGTTCATCGCCCTCTCCCCTTTGCTCCAGAGAACTTCATCGATCAACCTCTGTCGTTGATCTCTGTGGACTAACCCAATCCAACGGCCCAGGATCGTTCGGAAACCCCAAATTTCATTTTAACCATTTTTCCTTTCACCAAAGGTGTTCAACCATTTTTATTTATAATTTCTTCTGTTTCATTATAAAGTGGCCCCTTCGCATTATATATTCATGATTGATCTCAACCATTGATATTTGCGGATCAACAGTTCTGACTTAATCTCCCCACCTTTTATTCAACCGCCTCCCATCTAACCCCATCGAGAAATTTTCGCCGTTGGATGCTTTCATCCAACGGTCAAAATCTAACTTAAAAACTCCAAAGCAGTTTAAGCCTTACCCCGCAGGATTTTCTTAATTTTTCTTTGTTTGTGCAGGTTTTAATGGTTTTTCGATTGTTTTAAATGAAAATTGAAGGTTGGGGATGACGATCCGTCAGGCCTTTATTCGCGAAAGAGATCACTCTGCAGGGTTCCATACCATGTTTCATCAGTGCCTCATGAGCACTAACGCCATTATAAAACCTTTGTAATGCCTGCACATCAACAAGACACAGCAAAACTTAATTAAGCAAAGAATATCAGTGTTAAAGGATCTAGTCACAACAGAGATGAAGAATTGAAGGTTGTTTACGCAGTTTTGAGGGATTACAGCCTAAATCGACTATCTTAAAACCTAATCCACTGAATTAAACACAGTTTGAAGAACAGAAGACAGAAAACTAGGCCTAATTAAGCCTAACACACAGAATTAAAAAAAATTAACAGTGTTTAAAGAAAAACTATAATATCTATCAGTTCGAGAAGCCTCCATTGCCACATCAGAGGCTAATTGAATCCTCTCAGCTACCCAAAGCCACCTGCAGCCTCAAAGCATTCAAAAGAGGCCTATTTATTGCTAGAATAGAAGATATTTGCCTCAAGACAGCTGAACAGTTATTTCGAATCAAAGAAACTAATTTGAACTGTCAGCAGAGTTATTACAAAGATGAGAAGGAGTTCTAAAGTCAAAAAACTCTGCTAAGAAGATCAAAAAACTAATACAAACCCATTAATACAGAGGAAATATCTAAAATATTCTCCATTGAGCCCCTCAAGGGCCGAGAAGCATTAAACTGTATTAATTGAGTTTATAGATCTTTTCTCTCATCCCACCTCCTCATTTTTCTTATAAAATCCCTTGAGGAGCACATTTTAAAGGGTTGGTTGCTGAAATTTGATATAATACTTATGCTCGAAACTTTCTACATGTAAATAGTGTTCAGAGGCTCTTGAAGCTCTGTTTGTGATCAAATAAGTTAGGCTGAGAAGAGAAGATGATTGTTGAACTGAAACACTGGACTTGAAGTTTGTAACTGGATTGACATCAATATACAAGCTAATTCCCGGGATCCTAGTCTATATCACTGGTGAAGTATTTCTTTCTGTGTTATTGTTTTCCTTTCATGTATGCCATTTTGTCCACTTATTCTCTGATAAAGAACAGCAAGCATGGAGTTAGGATTTACTATTTACAGTACCCTTCTCTGACTAATAAGCTTTATCTTTATGTTTTCCTCCAAATTGTGTGTTTAAGAATGACTTAAGTTAAGTGTAAACATTATCAA
This sequence comes from Pinus albicaulis, assembly GCA_034641835.2. Lineage (NCBI taxonomy): Eukaryota > Viridiplantae > Streptophyta > Pinopsida > Pinales > Pinaceae > Pinus > Pinus albicaulis. The sequence continues at coordinate 146,828,162 of CM076572.1, read as the reverse complement.
GGAATGTTGGTTTGTCCTTGTCTTGATGTGCAAAGCTTGAAAAGGAGTTCCTGAATGATATTTTCATTATATACTCAGTAAAGTTAGACTAGAAAAGTTTATGCTTTGCCCTGTCTTCTAGTTTCTTTCTCCAAAGGTAGTTCTGAAAGTTTCCCTAAGAGTATGCTGAAAGCAGTTTAGATTTAAAAGTATCTTATCTGATCTTAGGCTACACTTTGTTTCCTTATCTGTTTTCATCCCTTCTTAAAGTAATTATGTGGATTATTGGATTGTTTGTCTGATAAGTTAGCTTTAATACAAGCTTGTCCAAAGAAGTCTATGGTTAGCCCTGTCCTTTGGTTGGTTTTAAACAGTTACTTAAAAGGATTTTCTTGTTTGAAAAGACTGATAAATCCTAATTTAAATTATTGTCTTTTTCCACCCCTTCAAAACTTTTATTGTTCCATTCCATCATTTAATGTAAAAAGATCTTTTGATATAGATGACTTTCCCCTTGGACCACTCTTGAAATTGTTGCACAATTAAACCCTTTTATGACTCCATAGCCTAATGGACTAAAAACCAATGTCATATCTATCCTATCAGCCAAAGCTTGTTATGATTGCTTGCATCTTCACCCCTTTGAAACTCTTTCATTTTAGGACTTTCCACTCAACTAAAAATCATGCTCAACCATCCAAAACCAAACAAAAACCCTTGTTCTTAATAACTAGCCTAATATCATACCCAAAAGCCTTAAAGATAAATCAATCTTTTCACTTATAGAGAGATCCCTCTCTGGATTCAGGAGGGCTAGATCCTAGAATCCCAAAGTGGTTCCAATGTCCTCTCCGCAGTTTTAGTCTCAACAATTTGTTGAAATTACGGGGAGCTAACAGTCTCATGGTTAAATCTTCGATCCGGAAATCCACAATCCCGAGAGTCAACCCCTGTATGTGTTGTTGTAGCTTAGCAAGAGTCTTAGCCATATCCAAATCCTACCAATTGTCAAAACATTCTTACCAATTGCACCCCATTGAGCATCGTCTGGTAAAGCCAAATCTAGATCTCCTCAGAAGTCTACACCTCGATATGCATAATAATCAATGGAGACCATATGTCATTTGAACCAGGCAAAGAATGCAGTCTATAACATGATGGTCGATTGACCAACATGTCTAGCCATCAGTTTTACCCATCTCTGCATCCTTGGATCTCTAGGGCTAGATATATCCAATGTCATATGCTAGGGTTGCATCAATGGAATCCACTCGAAGGAAAAATAAATTAGGATGGAACCATAGTTGAAATTATTCTTCATTCCTCCCTTTTCCTTGGTCAGATGTTCTTTCATCTGAAAAAGGACAGCTTCAACTCAGCTAAAAACAGTTGTTTCCAAGCACTCTAGTGCATACTGCATGTAAAATCTGTTTGCTACGTGTAGTGTAGCGGTACCAACGAGATTTTCGATAGTGAATAGGATGGTCCTCAATGGAAAAACACAAATATCGCAGACATTTATTTTCCCATCCTTACTAGGTTCAGTCCCTGGATTGCAATACTACAATATATAATCTCTCACTGTCTCTCCTCCAGGAGCAGACCCTGAAAGAGAAATGGGTTGACCTCTCCTTGATAATCCTATGAGAAAATAAATATCCTCCACTAATATTGGGGTCACTTTGTCCCCAATATGAAATTCATGTATCGTAGGATCCCATGAACGAACAAGGAACTCCACTAGTTCCATCTGTTGCCTCATACCCGATAGTCTGAAGTACTTTAGCAACCCGCAGTCTCTGAGAGCTCTTACCGTACCCAGATCATTTAGGGAAATCATGTTTTGTTCCTCATGTTCTCTTTCCCTCCATGTAATCATCATTTTGGTCCGATGTATACCTGAAACACAATCATAAGACTCATAATGTTCCATTTCATGTAAAAAAACTAGGCACAATTTGGGCACACTGCAAGAAACAAAAATGGGAATTGCACCCAACGCACCCCAGGTCAAGGGATAATGCATTGCAAGTGCACTTGGCCTTCAAGTACAATGCACTGCAACGCACCTTTTGACATTCAAGGGTGCGTTTCCCTCTGAGTGAAATAAATTTACCCTAAGGGGCTCAAAACCCTAAAAATTGAAATGAAATGAAACATAAATGCAATTGAAGGAAAGAGAAGGTTCATAGCTCCAACCTGAATCAAACGGCGAGGAAAATCATCCAGAGAATATGTCACAATCAACTGCTAAAGTTCGAGGGAAAAAACTAGTTCAGAGCTCCAAAATTCAAATGGTAAAAACTCTTTTAATTAGTCATTTGATTATTTCAAAATGATATTTAATGTTGTGACTATGGTTTTTATTCATTTTTTTTCTATGAAATAGGTATTTTTAATCTGTTTGATGTTGATGTTGTTCTGAACAGGTTTTACAGTTGATATAGCAGATTAGTCGTGCACACTTATTCAAGAATTATTTGACCACAAAGCATTCTTTTATCCTTATTTTTCAAGCTTTGATAAAAAATAAAAAGGACTTGAACACACTTTTATCTCTTTTTCAAGCATCTATAATGGCGAAAAAGGAACCCCTGGAGTCTTCTTTTAGCTCTTTTCAGGCTCTGATAATGTGAAAATATTGTCGAGCACTTTTCTTTTCGAGCTAGTAAAAGTAAATGAAACGACATCTACTCATTATAAGTTTAACCCTTTTCCAGACTAAGATAGATTATTTACGAAAAAGTAAAACCTTAGTCGAACATGGCTAGGAGGTTCTCTTAGATATCATTTTACACTTTTTCAAACCTGAGCGAAAAATTTACGAAAAAGGACTCATGGAGTTTTCTTTTGTCCTCTTTTTCAAACTCTCTAAATATGAAAAAGTACCTGGTTGTCATTGGTGTTAGGCTCGTTAAAACATAAAATAGTGACAGGCTTGTCGATCATGTCAAGAATCTAGTTTCATTTATTACTAGACTCGTTAAATTATTAAATAGTGATGCATTCGCCTAAAGGGTTGAATTATAGATCAAGCATATTTTATCCTCCTCAAGATTGTTAAAAAATAAAGAGGTGTTGGTCGAAAAATGACTGGGGAAAATTTGGGAAAGCGAACAAAACACTTTATGGTAGCAGGTCACTCTTGAACATGAAACTTTCACTCCATCATTGTGATTTTTTGGGTTGGGTAATCTTCTTGATGATTCATCCATACCTATGGTTCATCATACCTTCACTTTGGTTTTGGGTCAATGCTACCAACTCATCTCAGTGTCGCCGATATGTTCAAGAGAAGTCATCCAGTGAATGCTCATCATTCTGCAATACTCATAAACCTTCATTTTAATGATAGTCATCCCTCAACATTTCTATATCAGGTCACATTTTGTCTCAAAAATTAGTAACTCTCGTTTCGCGATAAAGTGGCTTCCTGTCGACATCATCACACCATCTAGGAAGTTTACTTAGAAACATCATCTTCCAGTACCATGAGGCTTGTTACATCATCAAAAAAGTTCTCGCTTCTGGACCTTTGAATAAAATATTTTGTTTGTCATTTGACATCAAATCATCTATTCACACCTTACAAAATGTATTGCAGTACCTTGAGAGCCATTAACATCAATGGTGGTTCTCTCGCGTTTGTTAACATCTCACATCATTGGTTGGTAATCAAACGATGTCTTCCCATGTTTGACTACAAATCATATATTTGCATGGCTAGACTTGTACCCAAACGATCGAGTGAATGAGATAAGAAGACCTCAAATCTAGTTTCATCCATCTAGCTATGATTTCAGGATTTTTGTACACATCATCTGTACGGTGACTTTACATATAGATAGTCATCCGAACATGGACATATATATGTAGCCATGTTTGTATTGGGAAACATTCCAATGTAGATGACTTTCTAGAATATGTACATGTTATCAGATATTTTATGTGCTGAGCATGGGAATGCCTCCCTCATAAATTCGTGATCAAGATGAAATATCATGTTGTAATGTATTGTAATATTGATGCAGGTCACCGCTCCACTTTAATTCCAGCTCATTGCATCGTAAAGCATCTCATCCAAATATTTTTACTTCGTGCTTTAGGGGTTAGTTGTTATAGGTAAATTTTGGCATCATCCCCCATGACCTGTTCAAACTGGACATCATCCCTAGGACCAATGAAATAGGGTCTATCATCCCCTTATATTTCAATTGCTATATGCCCTAATAGAAGAACAATTCATTTATGGATTCTATTGTGAGATTTCCAAGGTTTGAAGTATATGTTATATCACTTATTGACTCACCAACACAACCTCTAAAGGTATTAACAGCATTGTAATACAAAATCCTTCATTCAAGGGTGCACTGCAATGCACTTCTCGATATTCAAGAGTGTGTTGGACACATGGGAGCAGAATTCTCAGTGTTCCGAGAATCTCCACATGGCTAATGCATTCTAGAAGAGTCCATATGTGGAAAAATTTGAATCCAAGTGTCCATCTAACACCTCTAAACTTGGGAACATTTCTTTCTTATTATTAGAAAGTCATTCATTGAGAAACTCCCATCAGTTTCCCTATAAATTGAGCACTCATTCTAGTGCTAGGGAAGGAAGAAAATTGGTAAAGTTATGTTGTTGGATTATCATTTAATAAATTGAAAGTAATGATATGTTGCTGGTATGATTTTGGATGTGATGACGCTGGAATGAAGCTGAAGCTGGTTGACAACAAATTGATCATTGTTTGTAGCCTCCCCCTTCTACTCTTTAATAAAGATTGTTTTTCATTTTCCATATATATGTCTCTATTTCTTATGCAATGGATTATTGAATGATATATGTATTTCACATCTAATCCATTTGATTGAGTAAGATAAGTAGATATATGTATATTGCATCATGCATGTCATTTTTTGTTCTCTGTTTGTGTTTGCAGGAATTGAAATAGCGATTCAAGTTGGATTGAAAGCGACGGCAATAGCGATAGAAGGAGAAGGAGAAGTGATTGAATCACAAGTAGGATCTTTCACCATTCTATATTTATTCTTGTTTTAGAGAAAGTGATAGTAATTCTTTCCTCTGTTGTTCTAAGTGACTAGCACCACACTTACGGAATTTGGTTTATCCGTAGATCACAATCCTGTATAACAGAGTTGCAACACCGAAGTTGTGGTAGCGATTTGTGGAACCAGAGTCGCAGTAGTGAGTTACGATAATAGATTTTTAGCATAATTCTTAAGTTGTAGCAATGTCCTAGAGTTGTGGAAACATGGTTTTAGAGTTTTGGCATTAGAGTCGTAGTAGTGAGTTGCAACACCAGAGTTGAGGTAGTGAGTTGTAGAACCAAATTTATGGCAACAAATTACAACACTATAGATGCAACTGAAAGCTGCAGTTCTAGTGAGATGTAGCACCAGAGTTGGGGTAGTGAGTTGTAGCACCAAATTTGTTGCATCAAGTTCCAACACTAGAGTTTCAACTATGAGTTTTGGAACGAGACTTGCAACTGTGAATTGAGGCACTAGATTTGAAATAGTGAGTTACGAAACCATAGTTGCAATAGTGAGTTGTAGAATAATTCCTAAGTTGTATAAATTCCAAAGTTGCAAAAACATGGTTCTGGAGTGGCGCCAATAATTCTCCAGAGTTGTAGCAACATCCAAAAGTTGTAGCAGCATGGTTCCAAAAATGTGACAACAGTGCTCTATGGTTTCAATAACTACATTTCATCGTTGAGCTGCAACAACTACATTTCATCACTAAATTGTAGCATCAAATATGCAACAATGGAAGTATAGCAATAATGACCAATATACACCAAGTGGTGGCATTACAACTTGCACAACAACCTTTTTGGAACTTTTTCCTTGCACATTAACTCAAAGATAAATACAAATATGACCTTTTTTAATGCTTAATAATAAATTCATGTAAAATACTAAGGAAATGCAATGGAAAACACTTTATTTCTAAATCCCACACATATGCATTGGAAACTAATATAGGGTCATGGACAAGTGAAAAGGAATTAAGAATTGGGAAAAGAGGATGTAAAAATATGTCAATTCTAAGGTCCATTATCTTCCCCCAACCAAAAATGTTGCATTTCCTAATGCAACCTAGTACCTTTGCATTATCCATACTGTAGGGATTCTTCCTTTTCTCCACTCCATACCCTTCTCTATTGTTAAAAAAATTCATTTAACTCAAACACTTGTTATGAATTATCATAAATCATCCTTCAAACTTCAAAATTCGCATCCTAAAACAATTTTAATGAGCTTGCAACATATTTGGTGGAGTTGTAGCAACCCTATGCAAGGAGTTACAACAAGAGTGTTGTAGAAGTAGCA